>CM045749.1:5421728-5431728 GCA_024760905.1 Plotosus lineatus
CACGCACACACACACACGCACACACACACACACACATTTCATTACGAGGGAAGCACGGTAGTGTAGTGTACACTTCCACCTTACAGAAAGAAGGTCCTGCATCATGTTCTCCCCATTCCTGTGTGGGTTCCTTTTGGGTACTCCAGTTTCGTCCCACAGTCCAAAGACATGAACATAAAGGCCATTAGGCTGATTCACGTTGTCACTGGTTGTGAGTGTGAGTGTGAATGGTTGTGTGAGGCTGTCTGTTGGCCCTGTGTCTGTATTCAGCCTTTACCTCGAGTCGGCTGGGATAGGCTCCAGTCTAACCATGACCTGAGTAGGCAGTTGGAGGAATGAATTTAATTACAGTTTACCAGCGATCAGATGGAAGGAGCAGAGTTATTAAAAACTAGCTGATCATGTGACCATGAACGCAGCAGGACGTGTAAAATTTTTTGGTCCTGAAACCATGAGAGTAGCGTTCACACTGGAGATGCCTTCCGTAAATGGTAACTAACCCTGCCGACATTCTGACCTTTAATTAGTGCTGAACATGAACTTTCTTTAAATTTAAACCCTGATGAAATCATTTTGTCGATTCAACCTCGTCCCAGCCGGGAACTGTTTATTCTAGATAGATGCTGATGTTTAAAGGGGAAGGAGGTACCTCAGTGAATCAGGCCTGCGGTTACTGATCAGAACGAGTTCAAGACCCAGTTCCACCGATCTGCCACTTCTGGGCCCTGGGGCAAGCTCTGTAACCCATAACTGCTTAGTTATACAAATGAGATCAAATGGAAGTCTTGGGATCTACAAAATTCCATAAAATAGTGATGTTTACAACACGGCTATGTACATTCATAAATAAACGTTTTAAACGTTTTAAAATGACCACAAATCAATGCAAAGCCAGAAAATATTTTCTAAAGCTATGACAAAATCTTTATTTCTGAAGTTTAATAATAATAAATGAGATCTTTGGAGGAAAATCTTTCGAGGAACTCACCATCTCAGGGCTGCATAGAATTATTCGGTGGTTAAAAGCGCAGAGCCTGAATAATTCTCCACAGCGTACGGAAGCCAAATACTATCACTCCTTTTATTATTCATTCAAAATATATAAATAAACACTGACATTACTGTGGTGTTTGTGCCAGTCGTGCACAATCTTTCTACTTATCCGATGTCAATACTGTAATGCAATAATTTGGCTTGTAGAAAAATACCAAGAATGGAGGCTTGATGGTTTTCCACCAATCAAAAATGGTAGAATATTTAAAATGAATAATAATGCCCATTAACAGAAGATCGTGAGCCAATCGTTTTATCTCATCCATCAAAAATATGACATGAAATAAAAACACAACCATAACGTAAATTACACAACAAAACTACTGTTTATTTATTTTTTAAAGAAATGAATATTAATTAGGTGCAATGTATGATGGCGTGATGAAGTAGGAGTGTTCCTGTCCTTCCTTGACTGTGTGTCCTATTGGTCGGGGCTGTTGATGATGTCATCACATTTGTCCTCATCAGCTTTATTTATTTAAAATTTGTTTGGAAACAAATGCAGAAATAACTCAAGGTCTGTTTATCTTTTTGTTTCTATCACTGTACCCAACCCACTGTTTCCTGTGATGACCCACTAAAACGGTCGATCAAATCGGGACGGAGCCGCGGACAAACGGAATTCGTTCTGCTGCTCATTGCTATTCCCTCACCGCCCGACTCATAACGCCTGGACGAGTCTCGTCTGTCCGGACCGCAACAAAGAACCTCAGTGTCTCAGAGATGCTTCCTGAATCAGCACCCCAGAGACAAGACGGAGGGGGACAGAGAGAGATGGCAAGAAAGAAAGAGAGAGAGAGAGAGTGGGATCGCATTTCACTTTACAGAAAGACGGAGAGGAAAAAGACGGATAGAGAGGCGAGGTCAGTGAGGCGGAAAGGCAGAAAGACTTTTACAAAAGCGCTCTGTGTTCAGCAGCAAACATCCATCAGAATCATTTACACACACAAACTCCGCCCACTATTAATTACCACCATCACCGTTATCACTTCGAAACCACCTCAGTGCTCGCGGCCTCTCCATCTGTTCCTTGATTGTTGCCAAACGCTCTTTTTTTTGTAGACGTCCTGATTTTTTCGAGTGACACACAATGCTAATGTTAACTAGCAAACAAAACAAAGTTCTTTTCCTATGACACCATTGCTGCTGCCTCTAGACACGTAGCATTAACGTTATTCAGTATGAATACAGTATGAAATGATTACACCCATCCATCTATCTGACCCCCACGCACCCAAACTTCCGAATGCAAATAATTGTATTGTTGGAGACGGGAATGTTTGAAACCTGATGCAAGACCTTTGAAAAAGTTTGCTAATTCACTTCGCTAGCTACGCAACATCAGATAGCTACTGCTAGCTAGGTATGTCAGGTTAATGTCATCTGAACCCGGATTTAGGAATAGTTGATAATAAGTGATCAACCAGTGACGTTTTAATCTAAAAAATATCATGAAACAGAAATCTGAACACATTTTTATTTGTAGCGTAATTTATGATCCATATGTTAGTTTGTATGTTAGAATATCGATATTAACATACTTTGAGCAACAATTTAATTTTGTTGATAAACCATTGGCGTGTTGGGAAGGTGGGGGTGGAACATGTCAGGGTGTGGTTGATTATTTCTTTCCTTCTGCCCACCTGGGTGTGATTGTATGTTATTACTTGTTACAAAATCTCAAGAAATGTGTTTACTCCGACTGATACAATAAAACGTGCACAGTAAGGCATTTCCGATGTCTTTGAGATCGCGTCTTGCTGTCACCGTAGTCATTAAAATCAGGACGTCATCTCTCGCACACACACACACACACACACACACACACACACACACACACACACACGATATTAAAAAGAGCCGCAATCACAATTCGCCTTAAGTCACTTTTGTCTTTTGATCACGTTCCATCCAAATGTAGAGTCTGTTTATCGCTCCGCATACGCAACAAGCTCCAATACAGCTCGATCGCTAGAGATCCTCCACTTGGTTGTGTTTATGTGAATTCCTCGAGCTTGAGTGCGTGCACAGGTAGTGGGGAAATAATAATAATAAAAAAAAAGACGTCTGCTGATCAGTTTCCTCTCAGAGAGACGTGCTACTGTTGGCTGTTGAGTCAAGCGAACACTTCACAGTATACTGATAAACGTTTCCCTGAAACGTGGATCTGGAGAACCTTGCTAACATGCTAAGTGCAGAAGGATGCGCGTGTGTGGATGGAAGGGAGATTTATTTTGTTTTTAAGGGAATGAGGCTAACTGGCAGGCCTTCAGCTCATCACTTGGTTTGGCTCATGTCTCACTCGATCAGCTGAGGGACTGTCTCAGGGACAACACTCTGGGCTTTACAGACGGCAGTGAGACAGATTTTTCGGGCAGGTTTCAGGAGTAATGGCTCTCTAGAAAAGACAGAGCTGCTCTGTCTCTTTAGTGTCCGTTTAATGTACACTCTCGGTCTTTTTCTCTCCTCATGTCCCTCTCGCTCTCCAGCCTCCTTCCCAGAACATGGCTGAAGTCCTGCAGCTCACCCAGCCCCCTGGTGGTGTGGAGGACGCTGGGTCGCACCAAGGCTGCATTCGTGCGTGGCTGTATTGGATAGTTATGATGGTGGTGTCGGATGGGTTTGCCACTGTTGGTGATGCCATTTTGGCTCCAGTGTGGCGGATTTCCGTAATCCGAATGTGGATTTGGAGCGGATACCACCTTCCTGCGCTCAGGTGAGTCTTTAGGTGTCGTCGGTCGGTAATCACCGGTGGAGTTGCGCATTTTAGGAGCTGAATGATGCCAGCTTTGCTCTTTCTGGATAGCAGGATGAGGAAGGATTAGATATCGCTGCCTTTCGATATTCGGGACACCCAGATCATCGTGCTGGCCTCCATCACCGCCATGTAAATAATCAGAGCTCAGGTACATGATTGAGGCATTTGGACCTGTCTGAGTGATGAATGTTTGGCTCTGTTCCCAATCTGAGTCAGGAAGGTGGAAATGGGTTTGGTCATGGACATCAGGAACAAGCCGTTTCTGCTGCAGCGGTGTTTGCTCTGGAGTTGGCAATCCCGGATCCTGGATTTCTCCTGATTTAGGCCAGCTGTTAACAAATAGGTCCTCTACCTGTGCATCAACACCACTGATTCTTGTCACACTAATCGCTGAGCTGCTACGCCCATGTCCTAGCATGCACTGCTCTCTGTCAGTGTGTCGACGGCCAGCCTGGCTCGAACCTCCACCCCTGGAGCGGCGTCGATGCTTGAAGGTCATGAGCCAGCAGATCATCAGGGCGGAGAGTGCCGCCCCGGTGGTGAATGCAGAAACAGCACACATAATCAAAAGGTTGACGGATACCAGGCCATCTGGTTCTTCCACATAACTTTCCTGGAGTAAGCCTGAAAAGCACACACACACACACACACACACACACACACACAACACACACACACACACAAATGCATACATACAATAAATACCAATAAAACAACCCAAAACACAATCTTACATCATCTGCGCTAAGTGGAAGCACGAAACAGAGTTGACCTTCTTTTTATCAGGCAGGAAAAGCTGAGTCATTAATTCCTCAGCAGGACGAAGGGGTTGTGGAGCTCCACCATTGGTCGAGTGGATAATTTTGCTCATTAGCTAAAGTGGATGGTGATGTTAATAGCTGTAATAACTGTCTTCCTGATTAAAAGTATGTCTTTATGCCTCTTCTCTGCTCACAACATTAACTGTGCGGTGAAAAACGGCTGCTGCAGGATACGTGCTCGCCAAACTTTACCAAACTGTATTTACATGTGGAGCAAAGTTCCCGTGGAGGCGACGAAGAGACTCCAGAGGAGAGTGATGGGGGGTATCGACACCACTGAGGGACTGAAAAAAAGATTGGAAAGAGAAAAAAAAAATTCAAAACTCTAAAAAGGCAGATGGAGGAAAGGCAGATGAAGATGGAGAGTATGTGGGTGAAAGAGTGTCAGAGAGAGCAAATCAAAGAAAAAAACAGACGAAGAATGAAAAAGAAAGATGCCAAAATGTATAAAAAAGATGATGCAAAAAGCAGACGAGTGAGATGGGAAGAGAAATGTTGGAGAAAACAAGAGATGAAGATTAATAGAGAAGGACAGAGTGAGAGAGAAAGGACGACAAAAGGGAAATGAACAAAAGAAAAAACAAGACAAACAAACGAGAAAAACAGATGAGAGCAAACAACTTGAAGCCAATGAAGTGGACGAAGAGGAAACTACACAAATGGACGGACGGACGGGTGGACGGACGGACGGACAGACAGACAGACAGACAGATAGACAAACAGATAGATAGATAGATAGATAGATATATAGATAGATAGATAGATAGATAGATAGGCACTTTATGAAACAGAAAAGTAGCCAGACACACAGACAGCTAACAGGGTTTTACAGGCAGACAAACAGATACCCAAACAAAGACAGCATGGACAGAGGGATAAACAGATGGACAGACAAAAACCTGGATAGGTATGAACAAAGAGACATAGACAGCAACAGTCAAAAACACAGATAGACATGAAAATAGATAGACAGATAGAAACATGGATAGACAAATGCCTTCTTCCAGATGTAAATTCAAACAGATGTTTCTCCAGAACTTTGTTATTGTAATCAGACTCCAATGTTTTCATGCAGCACGTCCTGATTCTGTTCTGATTTATTCTACTTCATTGCTTTTATATTTCAGCATCACAATCATAACCATCACCATTATCTTCACCACTAACATCACCATCACAGTCATAACCATCACCATTACCCTCACCACCATCACAGTCATAACCATCACCATTATCTTCACCACTAACATCACCATCACAGTCATAACCATCACCATTACCCTCACCACCATCACAGTCATAACCATCACCATTATCTTCACCACTAACATCACCATCACAGTCATAACCATCACCATTACCCTCACCACCATCACAGTCATAACCATCACCATTACCATCACAGTCATAACCATCACCACTATCTTCACCACTAACATCACCATCACAGTCATAACCATCACCATTACCCTCACCACCATCACAGTCATAACCATCACCATAACACACCATCAGTCATCTCCATCACAATTATAACCATCACCATTACCCTCACCACCATCACAGTCATAACCATCACCATAACACACCATCAGTCATCTCCATCACAATTATAACCATCACCATTACCCGCACCACCATCACAATCATAACCATCACCATTATCTTCACCACTAACATCACCATCACAGTCATAACCATCACCATTATCTTCACCACTAACATCACCATCACAGTCATAACCATCACCATTACCCTCACCACCATCACAGTCATAACCATCACCATTATCTTCACCACTAACATCACCATCACAGTCATAACCATCACCATTACCCTCACCACCATCACAGTCATAACCATCACCATTACCCTCACCACCATCACAGTCATAACCATCACCATTATCTTCACCACTAACATCACCATCACAGTCATAACCATCACCATTACCCTCACCACCATCACAGTCATAACCATCACCATTATCTTCACCACTAACATCACCATCACCATTATCTTCACCACTAACATCACCATCACAGTCATAACCATCACCATTACCCTCACCACCATCACAGTCATAACCATCACCATAACACACCATCAGTCATCTCCATCACAATTATAACCATCACCATTACCCTCACCACCATCACAGTCATAACCATCACCATTATCTTCACCACTAACATCACCATCACAGTCATAACCATCACCATTATCTTCACCACTAACATCACCATCACAGTCATAACCATCACCATTACCCTCACCACCATCACAGTCATAACCATCACCATTACCCTCACCACCATCACAGTCATAACCATCACCATTATCTTCACCACTAACATCATCATCACAGTCATAACCGTCACCATTACCCTGAGCACCGTCACACTCATAACCATCACCATAACACACCAATCATCTCCATCACAATTATAACCATCACCATTACCCTCACCACCATCACATCCATCACAATCATAACCATCACCATTATCTTCACCACTAACATCACCATCACAGTCATAACCATCACCATTACCCTCACCACCCTCAGTTATAACCATCACCATAACACACCATCAGTCATCTCCATCACAATTATAAGCATCAGCATTACCCTCACCAACATCACAGTCATAACCATCACCACTGTCAATCATCACCATTATGACCTTCCACATCATCAGCACCACCATCACCATCTCCACTTACTGTCCCCTACACTACCTCATTGTTTTGAGTGTATTTATATGTACATGAATGAATTCATCTTTTGATCCTCATAATAAACCCGATACTTACTTAGTTCAGTACTCTGTGTGTGATGTTGCTGTGGGATTCTGCGTTCTGATTGGTCAGAATGTGCTAATTGCTTTTAGAGAGTTGTAGTTGTAAGAGGAGTGGCACTGCAGATCACAGCTTTTTATATATTTTATACTATTTCTCTCAGAAAATATTCACTCAAACCTTTGCATGCCAATGTGACTAACTTTTTATTCGCTCTTGTTTTCCCTGATGAGAAGAAATGTAGTAAATAGCTTTAAGTGTTCACAGATACAAGTTCGTTATTACATGGAGTTTCATTTATTCATTCATTTTCTGAACTGCAGTGGTGGTCTAGTGGTATAGGGCGCTGGGGGTTCAAGTCCCACTCTCCACAAGGTTGTCACTGTCCCCCCCAGTGCGGCTAACTGGGTTATCAAAGGCGGGCCATGTCTCTCACTGTCTATGGTGAGAGGCATGTAAAAGAACCATTGCTGACTTTCGTAAAGAGTAGCTGCAAAGTCGTCAGCATGTTTCTGTCCCTTGCTAAAAGGGTTGTGGCAGGAAGGGCATCCGACATAAAAACCTCTGCCAAATCAAACGTGCGAATCAGATGATTCACTGTGGCGACTCCCGAGTAAAAGGGAAAAAGCCGAAAGGAAGACAGACATTTCTGAACTGCCTAATCCTAATTAGGGTCACGGGGATGTTGGTACCCATCTCAGCCGACTACGGGAGAGGGGAGAGTACACCCTGTACAGCTCGCCGGACCATTTCCAGGGCAGAAACACGCTGACGACTTTGCAGCTCCTCTTGCCAAAAGTCAGCAATGGTTCTTTTACATGAACCTCACACCACAGACAATGAGAGACATGACCGCCCTTGATAATCCAGTTAGCTACACTGGGGAGTCAGGAATGACAACCCTGTGAAAGTGGGGCTTGAACCCCCGACCTTAGGATCGGTAATCTAGCACCTTACCACTGGGTCACCACTGCCCTATATGGAATTTAAAATTCTAAATTACTCTCTCTCTCTCTCTCTCTCTCTCTCTCTCTCTCTCTCTCTCTCTCTCTCTCTCTCTCTCTCTCTCTCTCTCTCTCTCTCTCTCTCTCTCTCGCTCTCTCTCTAGGATTTCTGTGGTGTGTTAATGATCTCTGTTTTTCCTCTGTGGCAGGTGGCCAGTCAGACAATCTCAGCTGCTGTGTTATAAAAAAAATAAAAACAAACAGAAACCGCAGTTCATCTCATGTTGGCTCATCCTCTTTTTCATTCCATTTCTTTGGCGAAGGCCGTGATGTTGCTGTCCGCCTGCACCTTATGGTGTTCACGCCAAATCACTGAGCAATGCACATCTGTGCATCATCAAGCACTACATCCAGCTGCAGGGATGCATCAGGTGTGTGTGTGTGTGTGTGTGTGTGTGTGTGTGTGTGTGTGTGTGTGTGTGTGGGTGTGGTGGGGGAAGTGTATCCTTCTTACATTTGACAGAAGCTCCATCAGACAGAACAGCTATTAAATCATTCTTTATTAGTCTGAAGTGTGTGTGTGTGTGTGTGTGTGTGTGTGTGTGTGTGTGTGTGTGTGTGTGTGTGTGTGTGTGTGTGTGTGTGTGTGTGTGTGTGTGTGTGTGTGTGTGTGTGTGCGCGGTCACTTTGTTTTAAATGCAGAAGTTGAAATTTCCCTTGTGGAATTGGTACAATATAAAAGAAATTACCCAGAAACTTTTTACATACAATTAAATAATAATGTTATAAATTATAGAAATAATTTACATCAGTTATAAAAATAACCACCGAACACCACTGAACATCTGACCACAGATTACAACCAGCTTTCGCCAATTAATAAAATCATTCTTGTTATATAAACATTAATTAAAATTCCCGAAGGCCTTAATAAGCTGGAGCCCATCTCAGCTGAGTCTGGGCGAGTGCGGGCTACACCCTAAATAGCTCACCAGTCCATCAGCCAATGAGCCGAATGTGCACCTCTTTGGACTTTACAAGAAAAAAAGTTAGGTGTACCTGGAGGAAACCCACACAAACACCGAGAGAACATGCAAACTCCATAAACGCTCTGATCAAGGCCGAGACTCGAACCCAGGACCCTCTTGTTGTGAGGCTGACATGCTAACCTCCAAAACATACCACCCAATAGAAGTTCAGTGCTTTCCACCCTGCATGAACTGACAAAAGTAAAAGTCTGTGTGTGTGTGTGTGTGTGTGTGTGTGTGTGTGTGTGTGTGTGTGTGTGTGTGTGTGTGTGTGTGTGTGTGTGTGTGCGCGTGCGTGTGTGAATGGTGTGCGCATATGTGAGGGTATTTTGCAATTTATTGTTGCTGGGTCCTCGGATGGAAATTACCCAGCTTGCACTGGTCTTTACCTCGAAATGAGAAAGAAGCTTTAAAACATCCTGATGTCTGGAGGGCTGTAATATTCTCCTAGTCGCTTCTCACTCTCCGTCTCTTCCCCAACGCCTCCCGCAGCAGGTCATGAATAAAGCCAGACCATTAGAGAGCGTTGCCTTTGTAAGCACCCCAGCTTTATCCTTATGGAAGACAAAACGAGCAGGTTGGGTGCGGGGAGGA
>CM045749.1:5436728-5439228 GCA_024760905.1 Plotosus lineatus
GTCTGGTGCACCGTACTCGCGGAGAAAGCCCCACAAGCTAGCCCAGGGGACACAGTGAAAGCCTTCTCTAAATCTACAAAACACATGTGGACAGATTGGACAAACTCCCATCGCCCTTCACGAGACTGGAGAGTGCATAGAGTTGGTTGAGAGTGCCGTGGCCAGGACAAAAAACACAGTGTTCCTCTTGAATCAGAAGTTCCATCATCGGTCGGGTCCTCCTCTCCAGTACCCCTGAATAGACTTAACTGGGTTTGCTTGGAATATGAGTCCATAATAAATGGAATATACTCTTTTTAAAAAAGGCGACTACCACCCCTGTTTGTCAATCAAGAGGTACGGCCCCTGATGACCACATGATATTGCAGAGACCTGCCAACCAAGACAGTCTGACAATATCCAGAGCCTCAGCTAAAATAATGGGTGGCCCCCACATAAACCCCCAGGGTCTTCCTCCTCCACGGTTGGTGGGATTGAGAAGGTCTTCAAAGTGTTCCTTGCCCCTCCTGACAACATCTCCAGTCGAGGTGAGCATCTTCCCACTTCCACTGTAATGTGGCCCACTGTGTATTTGTGGAGAACTGCTTCTCCTCTTGATGGTTGTCCAGAACCTTTTTGAGGCCATCTGAAAACCATTTTCCAGGTCTTCACCCATGCTCAAGATTTTGCATCAGCGACAGCTCGGGCTGCAGCATGTTTGGCTTGATGGTACCTGTCTGCTGCCTCAGGAGTCCAACAGGCCAATAAGACCCGATAGGAATCTTTCTTCCACTGGATGACTCCCTTCACTGCAGATGTCCACCACCGGGTTTGGAAGTTACTGCCACAACATGCACCGGTGATCTTCCGGCCACAGCTATGGACTACCGTCTTAATAACGCAGGCATGAAACATGGCCCATTTGGATTCCGTATCCCACGCCTCCTCCAGGATGTGGTTGTAGCTTTGAGTTAGGGACTTAAAGGCCCTTCTGACAGTGGACTCCACCAAACATTCCCAGGAGACCCTAACTACATGCTTGGGCCTTCAAGGTCTGGAGGGCGGCCTGCCCCTCCATTGGACCCAGCTCACCATCAACTGGTTCTCGGTTAACAGCTCCACTGCTCTCTTCATCCAACATGTGGCCGCAAGTCTGGTGACATGACTAGAAAGCCGATCATCGAATTGCGGCCTTGGGTGTCCTTGAGCCAAGTGTACTTAAGAACACCCTTATGTTCGAACATGGTGTTCGTGATGGACAAACTGTGACAAGGAAAGAAGTCCAACAATGAAACACCAATCGGGTTCAGACTGGAGAGGCCATCGCTACCGATCACACTCTTCCAGGTCACACTATCGTTACCTACATGGGCATTGAAGTCTCTCAGGGCAATGACTGAGTCCCCCGGGGAAGCGTTCTCCAACACACCACCTAAGGACTCCAAGAAAGAGAACCCCAATGTGTGAGCACCGAGAGGGGTAACAAGGCTGCCCACACCGGCTCGTTGCCTCTCCACATGAGCAACTCCAGAATGGAATAAGGACCAGCTCCTCTTGAGATGGATGGTTCCAGGGCACAAGATATGCATTGAGTTGAGTCAGACTATATCTGGTCGGTATCTGTGCACCTCCTGTATCAGCTCAGGGTACTTCCCTGTGAGAGAGGGTACATTCCATGTCCCAATAGTCAGAGTCAGTAGCCAATTATCGAGCCGACAGAACCGATGCCATCGGCTGCCACCCAATTCACAATGCACCCGACCCCTATAGCCCCTCCCACAGATGGTGGGTCCATGTGAGGACAAACCCATGTCTCCTTTTCGGGCTGGGCCTCTCCCCAAGGCCTGGCTCCCTAGGGGACCCCGGTTACCCGTATATGGACAAGGGATGTTCTTATATGTTTCTCCATATAGGGGTCTTTGAACCGCGCGTTGTCTGGACCTTCACCTAGAACCTGTTTACGTGAGGTGACCGCACCTGGGGCATGGTATGTACCAGGGGTATGATGCACCTGACAACATGGTTCTTAGGATCATAAGGACATGCAAACTCCTCCACCACGACTCAAGGAGGGGCCATAAACATACTCTGATCCTCAATATGTAGTAATTGTACACACACACACACACACACACACACACACACACACACACACCTGGAATGATATGTACATAAAGTGTTCTATTAAATGTTCTCAATTTAAAAAGTTATGGTAATCCACGTTCGATTTATATATATATATATATATATATATATATATATATATATATATATATATATATATATATATATACTGTATATATGTCTGTCTGTCTTCCTTTCGGCTTTTTCCCTTTTACTCGGGAGTCGCCACAGCGAATCATTTTGATTCGCACGTTTAATTTGGCAGAGATTTTTACGTCGGATGCCCTTCCTGTCACAACCCTTTTTAGCAAGGGATAGAAACACGCTGACGACTTTGCAGCCTACTCTTTACGAAAGTCAGCAATGGTTCTTTTACATGCCTCTCACCATAGACAGT
>CM045749.1:5444228-5456728 GCA_024760905.1 Plotosus lineatus
TATCATCAGGAAATTCAAAGAGAGACACACAGCCTGGCACTGAAACATTTCAAAGACTCCAGAAACCCCCACCCCACCCCACACCCCACCCCACACCCCACCCCACACCCCACCCCACCCCAATGCACTTCTGTAGAACAGATCCTTTCATGCTACACTAAAATAAGGCTAAGGACACCCTGGAGAAGAATAATGTATAAGGGAAGTGTGTCCTTTGGTCAGATGATATGAAACTAGCGCTCTTTGGCTATTCAGACATTTTTTTATATTTGGAGAAAGAAGGGTGATGTATATAACCAAAAGGAATTCATCCGCACAGTTAACTACGATGATCGCTGCAGTATTATACTGTGGGGATGCTTCAGTGCATCTGGAACTGGAAAGCTTCTCAAAGTGGAAAGAATCGTGAAGAAAGAAGGAGATCTGAAGATTTTAAAAGAAACCTCAAGCAGTCAGGACCTGAACATTTTGTCCTCATCTGTATATATCAAAATGAGTGAATTCCAGAATTCTCCTCGAGTGGGGTTGGGGCTCGGAGTGTCCGCCCACCTCTGCTCTCCATGTTAACATTTTCTTTGATAGAATAATAAAGAAATACCAAACACTTGATTCTAAGTCAGCAGTAATTGTACAAGGTTTAGAATACAAGTCAAGGGTATGTTGAGCCCTAATGTTTTTATAAAAATATATCATTTTTTCACACCAGCATTAATGAGTTTTATCACAGTGCAGTCATATTTTTCCGTTTTCAGCTAAAAACACACACAAATGTCGAACACCTGTTTAAATGTTTACTGTTACATGTAATTAATCATTTTCTACCGTAAACATGAACCAATCTATACATTGCTCTGTGAATCCATTTACGTTTTGTTGGTACAAAAGAAGTCCTTTGTAATCACTAAAGCTTGACTTCATTTATATCTCCATTGAAAAACTAATTCTGATAAGAAGTTTGGGATAAAGCAGGGAGTTTCTGATTACTTTTATACAACCTTCCCCCATTTTACGGTTACCGAGTCATCGTCCTAACCCGTTTCTCTCATTACCAGCAGATGGTGCGGAACACCAATAATAAGAAAACAAACGTGAAATTTTTCAGCTGCATGCAATCTATCAAATACACACTGTGTGTGTGTTTGTGTGTGTGTGTGTGTGTGTGTGTGTGTGTGTGTGTGTGTGTGTGTGTGTGTGTGTGTGTGTGTGTAAATGTGATTATATGAACTAAAAGCTTTTTTAGAAAGTGTTTCTGTCCTACTTCACCCCAAACTGCTTTCCTGCCAGGTGTGTATGCGTGTACTCAATCCCCTCAGCGCAATGATTGCTGCTGCAGAATGTAAATTGAGAATGCAGCAGTGTGTGTGTGTGTGTGTGTGTGTGTGTGTGTGTGTGTGTGTGTGTGTGTGTGTGTGTGTGTGTGTGTGCGTGTGTGTTGTTAGCATAACGATCAGCCAGGGGTCCCCTACACTACACAATTATATCACCTGGCTATTTCAATTTAATGACTCTACCATGCAGGCAACACAAATTACAGCCGTCACGAGGGGGGGACACAAACAAGTGCCCGCCCTCACGCCGGTCCCAAGCCCAGATAAATGCAGAGGGTTGCGACAGGAAGGGCATCCGGCGTAAAACTTTTGCCAGAATACAAAATGCAAACCGTAAGGACAAATTTCATACCGGATTGGTCGAGGCCCGGGTTAACAACGACCGCCATCAGTGCTGTTAACCAACAGGGTGCTGGTGGAAATTGGATTTGGACATGTACAGAGGAGAAATAGTGAATATATTTGTTGGAGGTTGGAGCTACCAGGCAGAAGGCCTAGAGGAAGGAAGACCAAAGAGAAGACCAAACAGTGCACATTAAGTGCAGCTGGAAATGCAAACGTAATGTAAAGTCGAGTTAAACAATATCTTTTTGCGTTACTGTAAAGTCGAGTTGAACAATAAGCTTTATCTCAATCGCATATAAAACCGCAGCTCACCAGCATCACTTTCTCTGCAAGAGTCATAAATCCTTCTGAAATTCTTGTGAATGACAAACATTAGAACAGTACACAGATCAGTAGAAGAGTAACTCAAATTGTAGACTTGTTTCTTAGCTACGTACAGTGATCTCTCACTACTTCGCAATTCGGTTTCTGCGTCTTCAGTACATTGTGAGTTTTTCAGAAATATTCTTAAAAAAAAATTAAAAATAAGGATATTAAGGAAAAATATAGGGAAAAGTTAAGGAAAATGTCGAAAAACAATGCCAATTATGCAAAAAAAACAAACAAAAAAACCACCCAAACAAACAAAAGCAACCCAACAAAACTTACATTTTTAAGTGAGGTGCACATCCGAGTGTGTGTGTGTGGGTGCGCACGTCTGTATGTGTGTGTATTTATATTTTATTTACATCTTATGCATTATTTTTGAATGTTTAGCTGTTATTATAAGCATTAATAGCTTTGAATATGTATTTATTGATACTATATACACATATATTTCTACGTATACGTCAGTCGGGGGGGGGGGGTGTTGATCCTACTTCGCGGCGCTCGACGTCTCGGTCCCCATTAATTGCAGAAAGTGAGGGATCCCTTGACTATTCACAGTTTCGCACTGGCGGCTTTGCATATTCGCGGATTTCTGAGCAACTGTCATGTGATTCAAATTCAGCCAATGGCTGTCCTCCTTCCTGCTGATTGGTTGAGATGATGTATTTTTCCCTCATTCATGCACAAGTTGTCAATGACCCTATTTTTTAGTGTGTTTTAATTACCAGTTAAGCTCTATGATGCCACTCAAATGCCGGCTAAGCGCCAGAAAAAGGTAATGAGGATGGATGTCTCTTCTAAAGAAATAAGACTTTCTCCTGAAGAAATGACAGTTTCCTCTGAAGTGCTTAAAGAGGAATATTCATCTGAACTGTTGTAAAGCACTTTAGAATTAAAGTCTTTTTCAATTATCATTCCAATACAGTACCTAAGTTAATGTTTAGAATGTTTACGTGTGTGATTTTATGTACTGTGGTGTAGCATCTTTTTGTTTTGTTTGTCTAATTTATTACACTTCATGTTGTTTTATGTTCTTTTTGTTACGATCTGTGTTTTGGGGGAACATTGATTTTGACGGCTGTGCTCATCTAACTGTTTTCTTTCTGCTCCGGCTGAGGGGCGTGGCTGATCTGCTCGTGGCTCACACGTGAATTCACTCTTCTCCCAATATGAATTCATCTACGCCCAATAAAGACAAGCACCTCTCACCTCTGCCTGCCCCGGCTGAGGGGCGTGGCTGAGCTGCTCAGGCTGAATGCAGTTCACCTCAGTGAAAGCGCGATGCTTAAGTGCTTCCCATTTGAATAATAAATCCACTCTGCCATTTTGCGCTGCATTCTGGGTAAATCTGAAATCTCATTACATCATTACATCACACTTTTATGTTCTTTATGTACTTCTTTAGTACTCAACCTTCACTTGTTCACTTGAAAGATCGAAAGTACGGATAAGCCACGCTTTGTCCACAAGCACCATACGTCACTTGAGACAAGCACCTACATTGATGGAGCTCCTCAGAAATAATGCAATCCCCCCCCTCTAGTGGGCATCTGATAAGCATTTTTAACCATTAATGTGTTTTTGTTGATTTGAGCCTTCCTTTCCATTCCGATGTGTGTAAAATCACAAATGGCAATTAAAAATTGTGAATCTTGACTGTGTACTGTGTGTGTGTGTGTGTGTGTGTGTGTGTGTGTGTATATATATATATATATATATATAGACAGATAGATAGATAGATAGATAGATAGATAGATAGATAGATAGATAGATAGATAGATAGATAGATAGATAGATTACATAAATAGATATAAAGTATGCTGTATAATGTTTTATTAATAAATATAACAGTACAAAATTAAAAAGTTTTTCTTAATCATTATTACATTTTACTACATTAATACTGTATTAATGAGTAAGACTGGCTATAGAATGTGTTTAAGAAGCATATTTTAGCGCATGTAGTATTTTACTTCCGGTTGACCATTCACGCATGTAATATTAGACATGGGGTTTAATTTCCGGGTACAGAACTTGCGGATTATTTTCACCAAATAAAAATTGGTGGAACCAAACCCCCGCGAATAACGAGAGCTTACTGTATATCTTTCCTGTCAGTTAGCTTATATTTATTTATGAATATAATTTTAATATCCTGTCAGATTAGTATCGCTTAGCTACTATTAAAAAAGGTCAACATTTATGTAAATAAATAATCGTGAAAGTTAATCATTTATGTAATTTAGTAAGCTAAAAGAACCGTCTTACAAACCAGGTTATTTTGTGCTAGCAAGATACAGTTAGCATCAAGATGAGAAAAGTTTTAATGTAATCAGTTTCCTGTCAGAAATCATGCTGGACGACTTCACTAGGGAGCCTTCTAGATAAAATCAGTGGTCATGGTTTTAGAATTTTACAGAAATCCTCTCAGGCTGAGCTTGTGTTTACATGCTTGCTGATATTAGCAGTAAGAATTATACCACTTTAGAACCTTAACCTTGCTAGACAACAACCTTTAATAACAGCAGTTATGGTAAACAACTTAGAAATCCTCTCAGTTTAGCTCGTGCTGATGGCGGGGCCGAAACACGCTGACGGCTTTGCAGCTCCTCTTTATGAAAGTCAGAAATGGTTCTTTTACATGAACCTCACACCACAGACAGCGAGAGAGAGATGGCCAGCCTTTGATAACCCAGTCAGTGCACTGGGGGGACAGCAATGACAACCCATTGAGAGTGGGGCATGAACCCCCAACGTTACGATCAGTGATCCAGCACCTTACCATCCGGCCACCGCTGCCCCTCCCTCAATGAAGATTTAAAAAAGAACAGAAAGGGAAAACCCTTAGAAATCTTGACAATATGCCTCAGCTCTGCGAGGTACCGAGCATTAGTGATTGGTCTAGTGGATAGGGTGCAGGATCGCTGATCCTAAGGTTGGGGGTTCGAGTCCCCACAAGGTTGTCACTGTCCCCCCCAGGCGGGCCATGTCTCTCACTGTCTATGGTGAGAGGTTCATGTAAAAGAACCATTGCTCACTTTCATAAAGAGTAGGCTGCAAAGCTGTCAGCGTGTTTCTGTCCCGCGCTAAAAAAAAAAGGGTAGTGACAGGAAGGGCATCCGATGTAAAAACCTATGCCAAAATCAAATGTGCGAATCAGATAAATCCTGAGAAAGGGAAAAAGCCGAAAGGAAGAAAGAAAAAATGGGGAGGGAAAAATAACTCTCAAATCTTGTCACATTAGTATTTGAACCAGGTAGTATTAGCCATAAGTATTGAGACTTTTTTTTTTAAAGTAGTCTGAGAAATTCTGACAGGGTGCCCCAAAAAGCAAGCGAGCATTAGCAGTGATGATTTTTCCCCTCTCAGTTTAGCTCACGTTCTAACAAATTTGAAAGTACAGTATATGAATTATAATGCTTCCGCCTACTTTGGAACCACACGCACACACAGAGACAAACACCACAGCAGGTGTGTGTGTGTGTGTGTGTGTGTGTGTGTGTGTGTGTGTGTGTGTGTGTGTGTGTGTGTGATTTAAGGCTACATTTCAATGAACTTCTGCAGTGATCAACAGTCTCATATAACTTTACCCTCAGTAATCTCCCTCTGTGTGTGAGTTTGTCAGTGAGTCAGCACTACGGATTAACTGTGGGACTGTGGTAAGGGTGTATTTTGTGGCATGTCTCCACACATGTGCGTGCACACACACACACACACACACACACACACACACACACACACACACACACACACACACACACACACACACACGACAGTTCTGTCACACGAAACCTTCTGACTGTTGCCTAGTGGCAAATATAAGATGTTATTTTTCACCACAACTGTTTATATCATGAAATGCAAAATGGTTTTAGCTAAACCATATAATAATTGTCCGAATGTGAGCTAGCTTACTGGAAGACTGTAGTGGTAGTTTAATGCCTGCCTTCATTTGGTACTGTAAATGTTAGCATTGGCCATGCAGCCATGGTGGGGTGGGGTGGGGTGGGGTTGTGGGGTAGGGAGGTGGGGAGGGGGGATAGAAGCAAGTGTTCTTTCTCAAGCAGTTCCCAATCCCAGATAAATGCAGAGGGTTGTGTCAGGAAGGGCATCCAGCGTAAAACCTGTGCCAAATCTACGATGCAGATCAGAAATGTGACTTCCAAATTGGATCGGTCGAGGCCAGAGTTAACAACAACCGCCATCAGTGCAGTTAACCAACAGGGTGCTGCTGGATAATGGACCACTGTTGGTCGAAGAAGGAGAGGTGGGAGGCGTGTCCGTAGGCAGAGAGAAAAGAGGAAAGGCATAAGTCTAGGACTGAGAGTAGGGACTTTGAATGTTGGAACGATGGCAGGAAAAGGTAAAGAACTGTCTGACATGATGCAGAGGAGGAAGGTGGACATACTGTGTGTTCAGGAGACCAGGTGGAAAGGTAGCAAGGCTAGAAGCTTAGGAGCAGGGTTTAAGCTGTTTTATCATGGTGTGGATGGGAAGAGAAATGGAGTAGGAATCATCTTGAAGGAGAGGTTTGTCAGGAATGTTCTAGAAGTGAAAAGAGTGTCAGACAGAGTGATGAGTCTCAAGTTAGAAATTGAAGGTGTGATGTTCAATGTTGTTAGTGCTTATGCCCCACAGGCAGGATGTGAGCTACAAGAGAAGGAGAGATTCTGGAGTGAGTTAGATGAAGTGATGCAGAGTACGCCCAAGGGTGAAAGAGTGGTCATTGGTGCAGATTTCAATGGACATGTTGGTATAGGCAACAGAGGGGACGAGGAAGTGATGGACAGGTTTGGTATCCAGAACAGGAACACAAGACTTGGACTCAACAGTCCAGAGCAATGGAGAGTGTAGAAAAGAGGTGAAGAAGCGTGTGCAGGCAGGTTGGAATGGTTGGAGAAAAGTGTCCGGTGTGATGTGTGATAGGAAGGTATGAATGAAAGGAAAAGTGTACAAGAAGGTGATGAGGCCAGCGATGTTGTATGGTTTAGAAACAGTGGCGCTGAGGAAAAAACAGGAGGCAGAGCTGGAGGTAGCAGAGATGACAATGTTGAGGTTCTCTTTGGGAGTAACGAGGATGGATAGGATCAAGAATGAGCACATCAGAGGGACAGCACATGTAAGATGTTTTGAAGACAAAGTCAGAGAGGCTAGATTGAGATGGTTTGGACATGTATAGCGGAGAGATAGTGAATATATTTGTTGGCGGTTGGAACTATGTACCAGGCAGAAGGCCTAGAGGAAGACCAAAGAGAAGATTTATGGATGTGGTAAAGGAGGGCATGAAGGTAGTTAGTGTAAGAGAAGAAGATGCAGAGGATAGGGTGAGATGGAGGTAGATGATTCACTGTCCTAACCTCTGAATGAAACAGCCGAAAGGAAAAAAAAGAAAAAGCCAGGCTCTCTAGTTATACCCAGTTAGCTGCAAATGAATCCAGTCTGTAATTGAAACCAAGATCTATTGCAAAGAAAGATCTTCAGTGAAAGAAGTTTAAAGTAATAGCATTCGTGGTCATGGTATTCGTTTTCATTGGCATGCTGCTGACACACAGTTAGATATTTCAGCAAAGCCAGATGAGAAACATCAGCTGAATAAAGTTGAGAAATGTGTAAAGGACATTAGACACTGGATGCTTCCTAACTTCCTCCTATTAAACTCTGATAAGATACAAGTTCTTGTACTTGGATCACAGGAAGCTAGTAATAAGGTTTCTGATTATGTAGTGAGTTTAGATGGTGTTTCAGTCTTATCATGTGTAGCGGTAAAGGACCTTGGAGTGATTATTGATGCTGGTCTTTCATTTTAAGCTCATGTAGATGATATTACTCGGGTTGCCTTCTTTCATCTCAGGAATGTTGCTAAAATAAGAAATATAATGTCACTGCATGATGCAGAAAAACTTCATCATCATCATCTTCCACTAAATCCAAGGTTGGGTCATGGGGCAGCAGCCTAAGCCATGAGGTACAGACGTCCCTCTCCCCAGCCACTTCCTCCAGCTATTCCAGAGGGACACCTAGGAGTTCCCAGACCAGCTGAGAGACATAGTCCCTCCAGGATGTTTTAGGTCGACCCCGGGGTCCCTTCCCAGTTGGACATGTCTGAAACACCACATCAGGGAGGTGTTCAGGAGGCGTTCTAAACAGATGCCCAAGCCACCTCAACTGGCTCTTCTCAATGCAGTGGAGCAGCAGTTCTAATCCAAGCTCTCCCTGGATGTCTGAGCTTCTCACCTTATCTTTAAGGGAGAGCCCTGCCACACGGCAAAGGAAGCTCATGTCTGCCGCTTGTTCAGTCAGTCACTTCAAAAAGCTTGTGAAGGTTGGAACATAGATCGACTGGTAAATTGAGAGCTTTGCCTTGTGGCTCAGTTCCCTCTTCACTGTGACCACACTGTTCCCCCTGAATATGAGGTTCAACTAAAAAGGGGGAACTACAACCCCGGTTTGCCAGTCCAGAGGTACGGCCCCCAGTGAGCACACGATGTTGCAGAGACTTGTTAACCAAGACAGTCCTACAACATGCAGAGACCTGAGATATTCAGGCAGATCTCATCCACCCTCGGAGCCTGACCACTGAGGAGCTTTTTGACTACCCCAGTGACCTCAGCTCCAGTGATGGGTGGACCCCCACCTAAACTCCTAGGGTCTTCCTCCTCCAAGGAGAGTGTGTTAGTGGGATTGAGGAGGTCCTCGAAGTATTCTTTCCGCCTCCCGATGGCATACCTAGTCGAGGTGAGCAACTCCCAACTTCCAGTGTAAACAGTATTGGTGGAAAACTGCTTCCCCCTCCTGAGGCGTCGGGTAGTGGTCCAGAATCTTTTTGAGGCCAACTGATAATTGCTTTCCAGGCCCTCACTAAACTCCGCCTGAGATTTTGCATCGGTGACTGCTCAGGCTGCAGCACCTTTGGCCTGCCAGTACCTGTCTGCTGACTCAGGAGTCCTACAAGCCAATAAAACCTGACAGGCCTCCTTTTTCAGTTGGATGGCCCCCTTCACCGCAAGTGTTCACCACTGGATTCAGGGGGGTAATCCCACAACAGGCACTGATGGCCTTCCAGCCACACCTATAAGTTCCTGCCTCAGCAATAGAGGCATGAAACATGGCCCATTCAGATTCCATGTTACCCGCTTCCTTCAGGACGTGGTTGTAGCTCTGCTGGAGGTGGGAGTTAAAGACCCCTCTGACAGTAGACTCCACCAAACATTCTCAGGAGATTCTAACTGCACGCTTCGGCCTGCCAGGTCTAAAGGGCAGCCTCCCCCCACCATTGGAATCAGCGGACCATCAAGTGATGATTGATGACAGCTCAGCTCCCCTCTTCACTCGAGTGTCCAGAAAAAGACACGACAACAGTCATTCAATCATTGAACTGCGGTCAAGGGTGTCCTGGTGCCAAGTGCACTTATGAGCAACCTTATGTTCAAACATGGTGTTCGTGATGGACAAGCTGTGACAAAGCAAAGAAGTCCAACAACGAAACATCATTCAGGTTCAGACTGGAGAGGCCGTACCTACTGATCACATCCTTCTAGGTCACACTATTGTTGCCCACATGGGCACTGAAGTTTCCCAGGACAACGATGGAGTCCCCAGGAAGAGCAGTTTCCAACATCCCCTAAAGACTCCAAGAAGGGTGGGTACTCTGAACTGTCATTTGGTGCATAAGCACAAACAGTCAGGACCAGTGTCCCCATCTGAACATGAAGGAAAGGTACCCTTCCATCGACTGAGGAGAGCCCTACCATGTGGGCACCAAGACGAGGAGCAACAACGATCCTCACACTGGCTTGCCGCTTCTCCCCATGAGCAACTCCAGAATGGGATAAGGTCCAGACACTCTTGAGATGGATGGTTCCAGAGCCCACATTATGTGGTGAGGTGAGTCTGACTATATCTAGTTGGTATCGCTCCACCTCACTCACCATCTCGGGCTCCTTCCCTGCCAGAGAGGTGACATTCCATGTCACAAGAGTCAGAGTCAGTAGGTGAGGATTGTCTGACAGAAACCATGCCTTCAGTCGCCACCCAGCTCACACTGCACCTGACCCCTATCGCCCCTCCCACAAGTCATGGGTATATGGGAGGACGGACCCATGTCTCCTTTTCAGGCTGGGCCCGGTCGGGCTCCATGAACAGAAGCCCAACCACCAGGCACGTGCCTTTGAACCCCGCTCCCAGGCCTGGCTCCAGGGGATCCCAGTGACCCATGATCGAGCAAGGGAAACTGTGTCTTTGTTTCTTCATTCTTCATAGAGGTCTTTTGAACCTTGCTTCATCAGGACCTTCACCTAGGATCTGTGTGCCTTTGGTGACCATACCAGGGGCATAATGCCCATGATAACATAGCTCCTAGGATCATTAGGACAGGCAAACCCCTCCACCATGATAAAAGAAAGGGTGCAGAAAAGCTTGTTCATGCTTTTGTTACCTCATGATTAGATTATTGTAATGTGTTACTGTCTGGATGTTCTCATAGGAGCATAAACAAGCTCCAGTTAGTCCAGAATGCAGCAGCAAGAGTCGTTACTAGAACCAGAAGACACAAGCATATTGCCCCAACCTCATTTACACAGCACTGGCTTCCAGTTATATTCACATAGAATATAAAATACCATGGTAGCTTGACTTACGAGTGTCCCTAATAACGAATTTTCCATAATACGAGCTTCGATTCCACCAAAAATTTACCCCATCCAACGAGCAAATTAATTTAGTACTTATACGCTCTGCTGAGGAAATTGCTTTTCCGGGTTGATTAACCTTGTGCAGTCCTTCTCAATTTTTTTTCTGTTCTGCCCACTATAGGAAGAAACCCCCCCCCCCCGTGCTCGACTATAAATAGTGTTTACTGCACTTCATATTGTTTGCTCATTGTTTTTTTCCCCCCTCCACCACAGAAAACACAGTGAGAGCGCCACTGCTGCCTAGTGTTGAGGATGTGCAATCACACTTAAAAAGCTAGTTCAAAAGTAGTACAAAGCCCGACAGTTATGGAACAATTTTCCAGTTGTTGGAGCATTTAGTTAAAATCTTTTATGTAAAGGACCAGATCTGGGGGTCTCAGGCATAGAAAGTTCTGGTAAACTGTGATGTTGGGATGCTTTTTCTCCCTCACTCTACATGCTCACCCAGGTCCGTTTGACGGTGGGGTAACTGATTGCCCCCATGTCACAGGGGACCCTCATGTCTGCCTTCCTTCTGGTTCTCTGTCTTTTAGTTATCCTGCCACAGTCAGTCATGCTGGAGTCCCTGCTGCACTTAACAATAATAAATTGTTCTACAGGGACCCTTCACTTTCCGCGGTTAATTGCGACCAAGAACCTCCACGCGACCATCAAAATCCGCGAAGTAGGATCACCCCCCACCCTCGACTGACGTATGCATACATGTATATATGTATATAATATTAATAAATACATATTCAATGTTATAAATGCTTATAATAATAATTAAACATTAAAAAAACTTTTCCCCAGGGCCACTGTTTCTAAACCATATAACATCGCTGGCCTCAACACCGTCTTGCACACTTTTCCTTTAATTCTTGCTGATACCCTCCTATCACACATCACACCGGACACTTTTCTCCAACCATTCCAACCTGCCTGCACACGCTTCCGGTTATATTAACTCTCTTCCCCAAAATTATTTAGGACTTATGGTTGGTTATACAAGATCGAAGATGGCGCTTCGATTCATGCGGCTTCAGTGCATCGCGTTTTTTAAAAAATATTCATTGAATTAAAAAATAAGGAGATTAAGGAAGAATAGAGGAAAAAGTTAAGGAAAATGCCACAAAAATAAGGCCAATTATGCAACAACAACAACAACAAAAAAAAACCCTAAACCAACACAAAACAAAAAACAACCCAAAACCTCCCATCAAAACTACTTACATTGTTGTGAGGTGTATATCTGAGTACATGGACGTGCATCTGCTTGCATGCATGTGCGCGCGTCTGTATGTGTGTATTTATATTTTATTTACATCTTATGCATTATTTTTGAATGGTTAATTGTTATTATAAGCATTTATAGCATTGAATATTTATTTATTGATATTATATACACATATACATGTACGTATACGTCAGTTGGGGGGAGGTGATCCTACTTCGTGGATTTCGGTGGTCGCATGTGGATCTCGGTCTCAATTAACCGGGGAAAGTGAGGGATCCCTGTATATGGTTTGTGTCTCTATGGTATCACCCAAATGAGGATGGGTTTCCTATGTGGATCTGGTTCCTCTCAAGGTTTCTTCCTTGCATCTAGTGAGGGAGTTTTTCCTTGCCACCATCACCACAGGGTACGCTCATTAGGGACGTGTAGGGGTCAGAGTAAATGTTTAAATTCTTTTATACTTTATACACTCGTGCTTTTACCGTGTAACGCTGCTTTGCGACAAAGTCAATTTTAAAAAGCACGAAGCAAATATAATTGAATTGAATTGAA
>CM045749.1:5461728-5469228 GCA_024760905.1 Plotosus lineatus
GATTCACTGTGTGTGCACTTGTGCGCAGATTCATGTGGAAATTGGACCTGCTGAGACCTTTGCAGAGGCTCAGCACGACGTGAAAATAATGAGGACTTTCTCTTGTCACAAAATTGATTGAATTATTTCAAAAACTGTGTTCACCATCTCTACATATTTTCATGACATTATCTCCCGGGCATGGACTGTTCTTAAGATTTTGATGCACTGATTCACAAATAAACTTGGGCACAGAAACATTTATTCAAGTTTGAAGTTGGGTAGTTGGAAAATGTACCAATTTCATGATCAGACCCATATACAGTCGGCCCCCGATTTACGAAACCCCCTGGGTACGAAAATCCCGGGTCATGAAAAACATTTTCCTAAGTTTTTGTCCCCGGGATACAAAAATAACCTCCTCTTACGAAAAGCGCCATTCCGAATTCAAACGCGGCAATCAAAATTTCACACGATGCGTGAGTTGCTCTCTCATTGGCTGTCTCCCAACATCCCACCCCGCTGGCCTCCCATTGGCTAGGAGGAATGATGCAGCTGAACCTTACTCAAACTTCCTGTTTGTTCCACACATGAAGGAGAGTTGACCGTTGGCTTGTTTTGAGATTGATCATGCAGCATTATACAGTATTTCGTTATCACTGAAATCCTTCTACAATCGGGACACTATTGAACCAGAAGGAGACCTTAAAGCAGAAATACAGTGAGGACCTCCGATCTTTCAAACAGGTACTGTAATTCCGCTTTAAATAAAACATCCCGTCCGTGTGTGTACGTCTGTGTGTGTGTGTGTGTGTGTGTGTGTGAGAGAGAGAGAGAGAGAGAGAGAGAGAGAGAGAGAGAGAGAGAGTGTGTGTGTGTGTGTGTGTGTGTGTATTAATAAAAAATGTTTAATAATGGTAGGGGTGGGATCACAAAATTAGATTTGGCCCCGAATGAAAGTGGGTGGAGCTAAATGATTTATGAGGAAAAAGGAAATTCCTCGAGTAAAATCTTCATTTCACAGCCTCTGATATCTGTACTTTCATCTACTCGGGTGGTAAACAGTGAAAGTGTGGAAGAAGAAAATAAAAAGAGAAACATGGCATTTTAAAGCAGATCAGTGAACGCTCGGTGTGGCAGCAGGAGTGTTGAGGCATTTCTAATTAAGATCCTCGTTCAGATCAGACAAGGGGAGCGGCTTGAGCAAGATTTAAATTGAGACACGGGGAGGGAGAGAGAGAGAGAGAGAGAGAGAGAGGGAGAGAGAGGGAGAGAGAGGGGGAGAGAGAGAGAGAGAGAGAGAGAGGGGGGAGCGAGAGAGAGAGGAGAGAGAGCGGAGGGGGGGAGAGAGAGAGGAGGGGAAGGAAGAGAGGGGAGAGGGAGAGAGAGAGAGAGAGGGGGAAGAGAGAGGGGGGAGGGGGGAGAGAGAGAGAAAGAGATTATTCTATTATTTTTAGTTTTGTCTTACGTTTTGCATTTATTTTGACGAAAAAAATCTCAGCGTTTGTTATTCTCTTTATAATTAATTTGACACTTTTTTCAAGGACAGTCAGATGCAAATTTTTCTCACTGTTTCCCAAAATCTTCAAATAATCTTGTAGCAAAGCACCCTGTGAAAAACCCGTGCTTGGTGATCAGGGTGTAACTCCGCCCCTCTCTCTCTGAATCAGCTGGGATTAGCGCCAGCTTTCCTAGGGACCCAGATTTATTGTAGATAATAATATTAATAATTAACGGTTATTAACACCTGTGGGGCCTGTGGCGTAGTGGTCAGGGTGCTGTGCTCATGATCAGGAGGTTGTGAGTTCGAATCCCAGTTAGACCCCCACTGTGCTAAGACCCCTGGGCAAGGTCTCAACCACAAGTGTGCCTCTGTTCACCCGGCAGTATAAATGGGTAATGGGAAGGTAACCTGCGATGGACTAGCGTCCCATCCAGGAAGAGTTGAACTCCTGGGGGCTTCACGCTATGAACACCGGGGATAAGCACCTTCCTGATGAGCCGCTAGGCTCGAGTGTGAAAAGCCCAACAGACTACCTACCTACCGATTAATATCCAGCAATCATGTCACTGGATTTTTGCAGCTTGTTCAGGTCATGAAGTGGTGGGTGGGGTAAAATAATATTTCAGTGGGTGGGGTCAAAGGACACTTCTTTTCATAAATAATTTCATAATTGCTAGTACGTAAGAAGGGCGATTCAGTTAAAAGTGCAGCCTTCGATTCTAATCCAATACATGTTTTGTTAAATTTAGTAAATACGGATCTGCTCGCTATCTAATCAAGTGTTCACCAAAAACATTCAGTGTTTGTACACAAACAACAAGCTGTGTATGTCAGAAACAAATGAATCATCTCTGTGCGAACCGCACGACGCTGTTCAGGCCAATCGAGACAAGCATAGGGCGTCATGTTGTGCACGGTGGAGCTTCTGAAGGAACACCAAAAGAACAACTATATTTGGTTGTAAATTCAAATTTCAAGAATTTTTTTCCAAAATCAATGACTCAAACTTAAGACATAAGTTAATTTAATTTTCATAAACAAACCCAAATTTTAAACGATATACAGCCCGTTTACTGTTAACTACATAAATTATAAAACTGGACAAAAACGCAGATTTCTAGTAAATTGTAAGGTCAGTTTTTGTTCTTTTTAATTCTTTTTAATTCTAAGATTCAAGATTTTTGTTTTTATGAATGCGATGCCTCAACATGAAAATTTCTATATTCAGACAATACGATTAAAATTATTACAGCATTTACAGACCTGACCACATGCACAGAAAATTATTTTAAATAATTAGTTTAAATCTCCAGGGCAGCAGTGGTTATCATATCCGCCCTACAGCAAGAAGGTCCCGGGTTCAATCCCCGGACTCATGGTGTTTCTATGTTGTGTTTGCATGTTGAGCTGGGCTTGAGTTTCTTCCAGGTACTCATTTCCTTCTACAGTCTAAACCAATGCTTCTCAAATAGTTCGGGGGCCCCTTGGGGGACACGGTATGATGCCGGGAGAGGGGGGGGGGGTAATGGCCCTGGGAAATATGCTTTTCTGGAATTGTGTACAAGAATTAAGTGTAATTGCACCTCCACTCCACTAGCTGACAGTGGCGCTGTCATTGTCACGCTATGGTGTAGTGGTTTTTCAGACAAGCAAACGATATGAAGTGCAGTGAACAACCCCTCAAGAAACAACACGGGAAAATTTTTAACAGGAACGAAGAGAAAGGTGGAGAGAGACAGAGATATTAAGGCATAGTTAAGTTGAATGAGTTTAAATAAGGATGTATTTTTTTAATTTCAGACACATTGGTGCACGTTAAATCTTTTCTATTACAGATTAAAAAACAATGTTAATGAAGTTTTTCTTTATTGTAAGTTGAACTACATTCATTTCTTTTTTGTTTTTAATGTTAATAAAGATACAATGTTATGCAGAGTGTACTAATAACTATTTTATAGACAAATAATATTATTTATAGTCGTTCATGGGGCAGTGGGGGGCGTGAATTATTTTTTTCTTCCAAGGGGGGGCGCCACAGAAAATAATTGAGAAGCACTGATCTAAACAGAAGCCAAATTGGCGGTTCTGGGAGTGTGAATGGTTGTGTTAACCCTGAATGTGTGTTGGCCCTGTATTGGCCTGGTGCGCTGTCCAAGGTGCTTCAATCAGCCATCAAACGGAGTCGGATGAGATGGGCACCGGCCTCCCTGCAACGCTTATTAGGATGACACGGTTCAGAAAATAAATGAATTTAAATCTGAAAAGTTAAGATTTGGTTAATTAGCAAATGATCATTATTGGGTATTAAAACAACATCTGGGCAGAGGTTCACCAGCCTGCAAAAACCTACATCTACAAATTATGGAACGATTTTAGTAATATAATATTCCTCCACATAAAATCATGAAGACTTTAAATACTTAATAATCTACAGGACATGACATCATCAAAAGGTTCTGGGAATCTGGAGAAGTCTCGGTGTGTAAGGGTCAAGGCCTGAAAATCTATACGGGATGCCCGTGACCTTCAGCAGGAATGAGAGTGGGTTGTGATCAAAAAAATCTGAAAAATTAGCCTGGGGTCTGGGGCCGCAGGCCCCCAGTCAGGCCCAGGGGTGAAGCCCCGGTCGGGGTACAGGGGCGAAGCCCCCGGGAGGTCATGCATTTCAGAGATTTTTTTTAGCCTAAAACCCGTTAATTTTATCATCAAAATGTAACAATTTTTTTTTGAAATACCACCTCCTCTGTTTGCTTTCAAAAATTGACACTGATACAAAAGTAGAACTCTCTTTCAGATTCATACATGACTGGAACTATTATTTGATAAAAGATCGACTCCACCTATGTAAGGGAAACATTGACATCGGCATTTTGTGATCAATTTCGCACATACACTCCAGGTGAACACCAACACGATACTTCAAATGTGCCGCTCTCAGTCCAAACTAAAGCAACACATCAGTGCGATATTAAATAACGCTTTATCACCAGGATTTACTGAAAATATGAAACTTTGATAGCTGTATATTTTTATCTCGTACCCTGTACAAGTGAAGTCCCAAAGAGATTTGCCAGCGACATCGAGCTTTTTCAAGAAATCAGACACAAGTACAGATAATGTTTCCTGCTTTTACTGCTTCCACTGGTGACACCGTCACCTTTCTATCCAACCAGTCCCATCGAAACTCGTTTTGCAGATCCGCATCGATCTCATGCACTTTAGCTTCATCACGAGTCTCGATAACATTCGCCATTTTAATTGATACAAAACTACGTACACAAGTATTGCTGCAGTAACACTTTTCCACACGTGCAAAGAATCAATCATGTAGCGTGGGAAGGTGGTTTAAGAAGCTGAATACGGATTGGTTGTCATTCAGCAAATGCCGATACAGGGGCCAATCACAACACATGAGACATCACTTATACACCAAATACAAACTATCGGCCAACTAACGTCTTACGAGAAAGTACGAACACATATGCTAACATTTTGTTTATGGTGCACAGATGATGTCACTGCGGTCCACAGAACTGCCCCAGAACCGCCCTTGTGTAAGGCCAGCTTTAAAACATTTACAGTGGAACATCAACTTACGAAAGCTCCAACAAACGAAAAATCCAGGTTATGAAACGCATTTACCTAAAATCTCCATCTCTGGATACAAAATAAATTCCCGTTATGAAAGCACCATCTCAAAAATTCAAACAATGCGCGAGATGCTCTCCCAACATGCTCTCCCATGTTGATCTCCCAACATCCCGCCCCGCTGGTCTACCATTGGCTATCTCCCAACATCCTGCCCCGCTGGCCCCTCATTGGATAGGAGGGATGACACAGCTCCCTCCCGTTGGCTATTATGGAGCTGCATCTCCATAACACCCATAATGCTTTTCGTGTAACGGACAGGAGTTACTGTTGTTTCATGAGTGTGCTCATTCCAACTTTATTTTTTGGCTCAGGCTCTTAACCTTGCAAAAACATTTGTAAGATTATAACTTTGCTAAGAAGACATGGTCAACACACGTGCACACGTACACACACAGACACACACACACACATGTGCGCGTGTGATTCCCAGTCCATGTGAAAAGAAGAAGCGGGCTCGTGGCATGTGGTTGAGTGATATCGCCAAACCCGTCTACCATCGGTATGATATTGAAGCAGAAGGAGGCCTTAAAAGGTGTGCTTTTATAATTTTTAAAGGGTTTAGGGGGTAGTATTGGGGGCCTTGAACAAATTACGCATTTTACATGTAAAATGCAGTTCAACTTACGAAAAATCCAGGTTACGAAACCCCTTCTGGAACGGTTTAATTTCATAAATTGAGGTACCACTGTTACCACAGAGATGAAAATGTTGAGGTTCTCTTTGGGAGTAACGAGGATGGATAGGATCAGGAATGAGTCTATCAGAGGGACAGCACATGTTAGAGGTTTTGGAGACAAAGTCAGCGAGAATAGATTGAGATGGTTTGGACATGTACAGAGGAGGGATAGTGAGTATATTGGTAGTAGGATGCTGAGGTTGGAACTACCAGACAGAAGGCCCAGAGGAAGACCAAAGAGAAGATTTATGGATGCGGTGAAGGAGGACATGAAGGTAGTTGGAGTAAGAGAAGAAGCTACAGAAGATCGTGTGAGATGGAGACGGATGGTTTGCTGTGGCGACCCCTGAAGGGAAAAGCCAAAAGGAAAAGAAGAAGAAGAAAAAGAGAGGTTCCACTGTATTCCTCTTATACGACAGTAAAAATTACCCAAAATACAATGCTCTACTTATATAGAGAGTGCCACGCCATCGTTTTTATTCTCCAAACAGGTTGTTGTAGCTCCAAAAGTTGTTCTCTCACCAGCCTCTCTTTCTTACAGTTGATCTCTTGTACTCGACGAGGCAAAAAATAAGAAATACTTGTCCTGTGACAACCATTTATTCAACGACTGGAGACTCCTTCCATAAACATTAATAACCAAAAGAAAACTTTATGCTAACAAGGGCTGCACATTTTTTAAAAATTCTTTTTGTGTCCACTGAACGAAAGCTCAAAAGTTCTTTTGGCTCGTGTTCACTTGTTAGGTTAGCTTTCGGTTGCTAGGCTAGCATAGCTGTGAGTCATCCCTGAGGGAAAACTGTTTACTACTGTTCTAGTTTGTAGTCATTAGTTTATTTTTCGCATGATACATTTGCTTGTGTTTATATGGCGATTAGCTCTGATTCGCTAGATTAGCATTCAGCTGCTAGATTAGCTTTTCTGTGCATGATGGAGATGTGAACAGTTTTGATGAAAGCTGGATTTTGATGATGCAGATGGTACATGATTACCCACATTCGGCCCCTCCCATTTATGGATCATGTGACCAGTTATGCGGACTCTGTGTGGCAAATTCGGGTCTTAAAACCATCATGGAGACATTTACCTTTGATTTGATTGTGATTTTGTTGGTTATTTTGTTTCTCACTGCAGTGTTCAGTTCTGCTTTGTGATGTGATGTGATAGATCTATGAAGGTTTACGCCATTTATAACACTGCAGTGCAGCACTACTACCAACCACGTTCAGTCAGGCTGCTGTGTTTGTGTTACAGGAAAATGGTCAGCTGTTGCATTGCTTTTTTAAATGCTGTGTTTTTCAATAGAATTTCAGTAGGTGTTGATCTGGTGGAGTTTATTTTACGGCGTGTTGCCTGGTAATTGCGGTTTGAAAAAACATAACCCTGTCCTCTTACCGTCACAGTCGCCCAGATGTGTGGTGTTCCCGTGCTCCACATCCTGCTCAAAGGGAAGTCTGCAAAGAAAAAATAAAGACCACACATGAGTGTTTTCTCATAAAGTGAACGCATTCAGGACTCGGTGGTTTATTCACAGCTTCATGTTTCTGGCAGTGAACGCAGCTTCTGATCACCAACGCAGTTTTGCTCCAAGACACTTTTATCTTGTCCCTTCACTCTGTTCTTGGAGCTTGTGTGCCGATAATTAGAAAAATATCGGAAATCAGAAGTGAAACTTGAAAGTCGAGAAGTT
>CM045749.1:5474228-5494228 GCA_024760905.1 Plotosus lineatus
CTTACTGCGATAAAACTCTGAGTCGGATTTATAATGAATTCTAATGAAAAAAGCAGCAACGAGGGAGGAGAGGAAATGAAGAGGGAACAATAGAATGAAAACAGGGAAGCAAGATAAAGCACAGAGAGGGAGAGCGCGGGAGGGGTATCACAAAAAATGTCAATGAAATAAACTGTAGAAAATGAACCATGGATAGAGAGATGAACAAAAGAGAAAGTGTACATGAGAGAGAGGGAGTGAGGGAAGGGGGAGAATGGTTAGTGAGGTGGAGGGAGGGATAGTGATAGTAAAATGGGCAGTGGTAGATAGATGAGAGAAAGAGAGAAAGAGTGAATGAGATAGTGGGAGAGAGAGAGATCATGTGAGATCGACAGGGAGAAGACAACATGAGGGAGAAAAAGAAAGGGGCAGAGGTAAGTGAGAAAGACAGGAGGGGTAGAGAGAGACAGGGGGAAGAGGGAGCAAGAGAGCGACAGGAAAGGGAGGGGAAAAGAGAGACTGGTCGGAAGGGGGAGAGTGAGAAAGACAGAGGGCGGAAGGGGGAAAGAGAGAGACAGAGAGATAGTCAATGTGTGTGTGTGACAGAGAGAGAAACAGTATAAGTGAGAGTGATACAGAAAGAAGGGGCAGTGGTGGTCTAGCGGTATAGGGCACTGGATCGCTGATCCAAAGGTTGGGGGTTCGAGTCCCACTCTCCACAAGGTTGTCACTGTCCTCCCCAGTGCAGCTAACTGGGTTATAAAAGGCCGGCCATGTCTCTCACTGTCTATGGTGAGAGTCATGTAAAAGAACCATTGCTGACTTTCGACAAGAGTAGGCTGCAAAGCTCTGCGATGACCTGGCGAGCTGTCCAGGGTGTACTCTGTCCTCGCCCGAAGTTGGCTGGGATGGGCGCCAGCCTCCCCGCGACCCTAATTAGGATTAAGTGGTTACAGAAAATGAACTGATGAACTGAGAGAGAGAGAGTGCGAGAGAGAGAGAGAGAGAGAGAATGAAGGGAGAGAGAAAGAGGGAGAGAGAGGGAAGGAGAGAGAGAGAAGGAAGGAGGAGGAGGAGGGAGAGAGGGAATTGGTGTCAGTCAGTTTATACAGTAGGCCCTTGACCATTCGCGGTTTTGCACTTCCGCCCCTGCATTGCCGACAAACCTGGAAGTAACAGGCATCTTCTTCTTCTTCTTTTCCTTTCGGCTTTTTCCTTCAGGGGGCGCCACAGCAAACCATCCGCCTCCATCTCACCCTATCCTCTGTATCTTCTACTCTTACTCCAACTACCTTCATGTCTTCCTTCACCACGTCCATAAATCTTCTCTTTGGTCTTCCTCTCGGCATTCTGCCTGGTAGTTCCAACCTCAGCATCCTACCACCAATATACTCACTATCCCTCCTCTGTACATGTCCAAACCATCTCAATCTAGCCTCTCTGACTTTGTCTCCAAAACCTCTAACATGTGCTGTCCCTCTGATGTGCTCATTCCTGATCCTATCCATCCTTGTTATTCCCAAAAAGAACCTCAACATTTTCATCTCTGCTACCTCCAGCTCTTTCTTTTTTCTCATTCATCAGCTATTCAAAATACTCTTTCCATCTTCCCAGCACACTTCTGTCATCAATCAACACGTTTCCCACTCTGTCCTTTATCACTCTAACTTGCTGCACATCCTTACCATCTCTATTTCTCTGCTGTGCCAACCTGTATGAATCATTTTCTCCCTCCTTACTGTCCAACCTAACATACAAGTCATCATACACCCTCTGTTTGTCCTTTGACACTGCTACCTTCGCCTTATGCTGTGTGTCCCTGCACTCCTGTTTGGTTCTCTCTATGTTCCATTTCTTCTTAGCTAACCTCTTCTTTTGTACACACTCCTGCACTTCCTCAGTCCAACACCAAGTCTCCTTATCTACTGTCCTTCCAGAGGACACGCCAAGTACTCTCCTACCTGTCTCCCTGATCACATTAGCTGTAGTTGTCCAGTCATCTGGAAGCACTTCCTGACCACCCAAAGCCTGTTTCAACTCCTCCTTGAAGACAGCATCATGTCAGCCAGCTTTATACCTTTTCCTGTCATACATTCAAGATCCCGACTCTCAGTCCTAGACTCATGCCTTTCCTCTTCTCTCTCTGCCTACGGACATGCCTCCTGCCTCTCCTTCTTCGACCTCTTCTTCTTCGGCCAACAGTAGTCCAATTTCCACCCTGTTGGTTAACAGCACTGATGGCGGTCGTTGTTAATCCGGGCCTCGACCGATCCAGTATGAAATTTGTCTTTACGATTTGCATTTTGTATTCTGGCAAAAGTTTTACGCCGGATGCCCTTCCTGTCACAACCCTCTGCATTTATTCGGGCTTGGGACTGGCGTGAGGGCGGGCTCTTGTTTGTGCTTCCCCCTCATGGCTGCATGTAATTCATGCATGTGGGCATGTGATTCAAATTTAGCCAATGACTGAGAGCTTTCTTTTCTCCCTCACTCTGATTGGTTGAGAAGATGTATCCGCCCCATATTTCTGATTCGCGCACAAGTTGTTAATGTGCATTTTTTTGTGTTTTTTTTAATTACCAGTTAAGCTCTATGATGTCACCCAAACGCCGTGCATCTTCCCAGGCTTCTGGTAAGGAGCCTAAGCGCCAGAAAAGGGTAATGACGCTGCATGAAAAAGAACTGCTTGATATGATACAGGAAGGAAAAGGTTATGCTGCAGTAGGGTGCCATTGTGCAGTGAATGAACATATACAGTGGAGTCTCAGTACTCAAACTTAATCCGTTCCAGACGGCTGTTCTGATTCTGATTTGCTCGAATTCCGAATCCGCTTTTCCCATTACAAATAATGTAAATGATCTTAATCTGTCGTCTTTTGAACAGAAGTTAACAGTACCGTAACTCATACCATCGGTCCGCAAATTAAGTGAAAAAAATTATTGAATACAGTCCACTATGTTATGGTCTGTGTTGTGAGAGACTCTGGTTTTTGCCGCTCTCTCGCTCTCTCTCTCTCTCTCTGTGTGTACGTTGAAGTCACACGCAGGTGGAGCGCTAAACACACACACCACCTAATCACAGGTGATAAAGACTAGCAGCGCTCTTCCCGGTGCTAGAAGATTGTCCCTCTTCCCTGTGATTTCTCTGGCTCTCAGCTCCGTGCTCCACCAGTTCCCGCTTTAGTTTGATTTCCATGTTTCTCTGCATCTCTAACCGTGACCATGATTTCCCCGTGATCTAGTGCCTTTCCTGTGAACAATAACGCACACCCAAAACGGGAGTATTATTCATGCATGTGATATCATGCATGTGATATAGCATGTAATATCATACATAGGGTTTTTACTTCTGGGTAAATAACTCGCAGAATTTCTTGATCTGCGGGAAGGGCTGGAACCAAACCCCCGTGAAAAACGGGGGCCGAGTATAGTCAGATCTGTGAATCTGTAATAACCTTAAACTTCAGAATACACAATCTCTCTCTCTCTCGCTCTCTCTGTGTGTGTGTGTGTGTGTGTGTGTGTGTGTGTGTGTGTTCTCCCTCCCTCCCTCCAGATATTCACAATATCATAGCAGTACTATCACTGTGACACACATACACGTTAAAGTCCAATATATTGTGGAGTTCTGTAAAGCTAAGCATTATACACAACCACACTCAGACACTCACTCAGACACTCACGCACATACTCACACACACACACACACACACACACACACACACACACACACACACACACACACACACACACACACACACACACACACACTGACACTCACACATATTTTAAAGCATGGAGTGATATTCTAATGAGCCTGTCTGACATCATGATGTGTTTTTTGATGGGTTGTGACTCTCACAGAACTAAGAGTTTTGATAGTGTGTGTGTGTGTGTGTGTGTGTGTGTGTGTGTGTGTGTGTGTGTGTGTGTGTGTGTGTGTGTGTGTGTCTACATCTCGCCTTACATTATTCCTTTATATTTTAAAGGTATAGGAAATAATATCCCATCCGCTAATAAATGAAATGTGTGGTGATTAATTTTCCAGGTTTACCTGGTGCCTGCTCGGAGGAAGGAGCAGGTGCTGCCTTTAGTCCAGCCGCAGTAAGGATCCCTCGAGGCAATGCAGTTCCTGTCAGGTGAAAATTCATTTATTGAGTGCAGGGAAACAAATTAAGAAACTGTAAAGTTACCTTCTCCCAAAGAAATTACTCAAGTTTAGGATTGGAGTCGGTTCGATTCAGTTTCTGCCACTGTTTTCATGATTTAATTTGCTTAGATTCTCAGAACAGTTCAAGCAAAAATATGGACTGTAAAGACCTCTTGTTTATGTCGAAATCACAAACAGTACAAAACTGTGTTATATTTAATAAATCAATAAAACTGAAGTGTTCTGTAAATGAGGTAAATACAGGTTATTACAGGATGTTAAACATATCCGCTTTTTGTTTCAGCTGTAGTTGTGTGCTAATGCTAAATGAATAAAGTTGCTATGATATCATTTTTTAATCCCAGTTGAACAGAATGAAGTATCTCTCTGTCCTGGCAGAAAATAATGATTCGTTAGAACATAATGCGCTTTGTATTGTCAAAAGAGCCATCAAGCGAACCATAAATAGAGCTCCAAGGAGGGTTAAAATGGTCGTCTTCTATAGCCTCTGTCTCTATCTCTCTTTCTCTCTCTCGTTCACTCTCTCTCTCTCTCTCTCTCTCTCTCTCTCTCTCTCCCTCTCTCTCTCTCTCTCCCCCCTCTCTCTCTCTCTGGCAGTGTCAATCACAGCAGGAAAACGCCTGTGTTATTTTAAAGTTAGTGAAGAGGTGGTATAATTATTCTAATTATCATACAGTTCTGTAAACAAATAAACTACATTTCATGTCTGTTGCTACGATGCAAAATTGCCAGGCCGAGCATGACCTATTTTAACTCTATAGAATGTACAGAGTGGCACCTTTGGCGTATAAACAACACAAGTGCATCAGAAGGATAATTACATTTAAAGTTGACCTGTCACATTTTAATTGTGTGAGACAGCGTTACATAAATAACAGTGCTGAGGAGAAGTGTCCACAAGTGTTTATAAAAGCATTCCTCTGTTCCCTCCCTATATAGTGATTAGTGGATTGAGAATGAGAGAGCGATTTCAAACACAGGAAATGATTGGCTTTTATATAAAAGGAGCGATACTGTTTCAACCAGTTAGATGCAAGAAATGAATCACATGACATTTTTTCAAAATGTATTAACATTACATAATACCACGCCCTACGATGGCCTGGCAAGCTGTCCAGGGTGTACCACGCCCTTTTACAGAGTCAGCTGAGATGGACGCCAGCCTCCCTCAGACCATAATTAGGATTAAGCGGTTCAGAAAATGAATCAGGAGGAATGAATTTGCTTGAATTTCAGTTTGCTTTAGAAAATGTCAGTTGTATTTCCTTTTTAAATCTCCAGTACTGTATGAGGTCACATCTCATATGTTGCATGCACTTTATTTCAGTGAGCATTGTGCATGGTGATTGTGATTCAAAAGGAAGTGTATTTACATTCAGCCAATCAGGTGAAGGCTTCAAAAAAATCAGGAAATTATGTGTGTGTGTGTGTGTGTGTGTGTGTGTGTGTGTGTGTGTGTGTGTGTGTGGGTGTGTGAGTGTGTGGAGGGGGGTCTCACTTCATGCAGCGGGAGTAAAGATGGCAGCGAGCTACCGGCACTCGGATCACGCAGGATGGAAACGCCAGCAGCAGCGTGTGACTGACAGAATCCAGAGAGAGCGACAGGAGCTGCCGAGCCTGAGGAGAGTCTGTAGCACACCTGTAACACACACACACACACACACACACACACACACACACACACACACCTCTTAACACTTTATCCTTCACACATTTTTTCTAAATATCTCTTTCTCACGTCTGGTGCATATTTTCAGTACCGCTAAATTCTGATTGGTCAGAAAGTGTTAAGGCATTTTCTATAACATGAGCTCGAGGAGTAGTGCACGTTTATATTCCATTAATGTGTTCATCCTAGTCTAGCTTTCATGATCATTTCTACAGTGACAGCTCAGTCGCTCGGACAGCGGACCCGCCACTGATGAACAGATCGAGATGTGAGGAGACGTTTATTTAATCTTTAAGGAAGGAGTCTCCAGTGTCAGAACTAAAGCTGTGGCTCTTTCCCTGTGTTCCAGTTCACACCTCTCCCTTCTTCTTCTTCTTCTTTTACTTTCGGCTGCTCCCTTCAGGGGTCGCCATAGCAAATCATCCGCCTCCAACTCACCCTGTCCTCCGCATCTTCTTTTCTGACTCCAACAACCTTCATGTCTTCCTTCACCACATCCATAAATCTCTTCTTCGGTCTTCCTCGAGGCCTTCTGCCTGGTAGTTCCAACCTCAGCATCCTACTGCCAATATACTCACTATCCCTCCTCTGTACATGTCCAAACCATCTCAATCTAGCCTCTCTGACTTTGTCTCCAAAACATCTTACGTGGGCTGTCCCTCTGATATACTCATTTCTGATCCTATCCATCCTCGTTACTCCCAGGGAGAACCTCAACATTTTCATCTCCGCTACCTCCAGCTCTGCCTCCTGCCTTTTCCTCAGCGCCACTGTTTCTAAGCCATACAACATCGCTGGCCTCACCACCATCTTGTACACTTTTCCCTTCATTCTTGCTGACACTCTCCTATCGCACATCACACCGGATACTTTTCTCCAACCATTCCAGCCTGCCTGCACACGCTTCTTCACCTCTTTTCCACACTCTCCATTGCTCTGGATTGTTGAGCCTAAGTACTTAAAATCCTCCACCTTCGTTATCTCTGCTCCCTGTAACATCACCGTTCCTCCTGGGTCCTTCTCATTCACACACATGTATTCTGATTTTCTGAGGCTAACCTTCATTCCTCTCCTTTCCAGGGCATACCTCCACCTCTCGAGATTTTCCTGCACTTGTTCTCTGCTCTCACTACAGATCACGATGTCATCTGCAAACATCATAGTCCATGGAGATTCTTGTCTCACCTCGCCTGTCAGCCTGTCCATCACCATAGCAAACAAGAAGGGGCTCAGAGCTGACCCTTGATGCAGTCCCACCTCCACCTTGAATTGCCGGTCACACCGACAGCACACCTCACCACTGTCTTACATCTCTCATACATGTCCTGCACCACTCTAACATACTTCTCTGCCACTCCAGACTTCCTCATGCAATACCACAGTTCTTCTCTTGGCACCCTGTCATATGCTTTTTCCAGATCCACAAAGGCACAATGTAGCTCCCTCTGACCTTCTCTGTACTTCTCTATTAACATCCTCAAGGCAAACATTGCATCTGTGGTGCTCTTTCTTGGCATGAAACCAAACTGTTGTTCACAAATGCTGACCTCTGCCCTTAGTCTAGCTTCCACTATTCTTTCCCATAACTTCATCGTATGGCTCATCAACTTTATCCCTCTGTAGTTGCTGCAACTCTGCACGTCTCCCTTGTTCTTAAAAATGGGCACCAGCACACTTCTCCTCCACTCCTCCGGCATCTGCTCACTCTCTAGTACCGTGTTGAATGTTCTTGTCAGAAAATCTACTGCTACCTCTCCTAGACACTTCCATACCTCCACAGGTATATCATCAGGACCAACTGCCTTTCCATTCTTCATCCTCTTCAATGCCCTTCTCACTTCACCCTTACTGATCTTTGCTACATCCTGCCCCTCAATGGTTACCTCTTCTACTCTTTTTCTCTCTCATTTTCCTCATTCATCAGCTCTTCAAAGTACTCTTTCCATCTTCCCAGCACACTTCTGTCATCAGTCAATAGAGTTCCCTCTCTGTCCTTTATCAATCTAACTTGCTGCACGTCCTTTCCATCTCTATTTCTCTGCTGTGCCAACCTGTATAGATCATTTTCTCCCTCTTTACTATCCAACCTATCATACAAGTCATCATATGCCCTCTGTTTGGCCTTAGCCACTGCTACTTTCACCTTACGCTGTGTCTCCCTGTACTCCTGTTTACTCTCTTCGGTCCTCTCAATGTCCCACTTCTTCTTGGCTAACCTCTTCCTTTGTACACACTCCTGCACTTCCTCATTCCACCACCAAGTCTCCTTATCTACTTTCCTTCCAGAGGACACACCAAGTACTCTCCTACCTGTGTCCCTGATCACATTTGCTGTGGTTGTCCAGTCATTTGGAAGCACTTCCTGGCCACCCAAAGCCTGTTTCAACTCCTCCTTGAAGACAACACGACACTCTTCCTTTTCAGCTTCCACCACTTTGTCTTCTGCTCTGCCTTTGCCTTTTTCACCTTTCTCACCATCAGAGTCATCCTGCACACCACCATCCTATGCTGTTTGGCAACGCTCTCACCCACGATGACTTTGCAGTCACTGACTTCCTTCAAATTACATCGCCTACACAAGATGTAGTCTACCTGTGTGCGCCTACCTCCGCTTTCATAAGTCACCCTATGCTCCTGTTTCTTCTCAAAGAAAGTATTCACCACAGCCATTTCCATCCTTTTGCAAAATCTATCAACATCTGTCCTTCATGCTCCTGTCCTGGATACCAAACCTGCCCATCACTTCCTCGTCCCCTCTGTTGCCTGCCCCAACATGTCCATTGAAGTCTGCACCAATGACCACTCTTTCACCTCTGGGGTACTCTGCATCACTTCATCTAAGTCACTCCAGAATCTCTCCTTCTCTTCTAGCTCACATCCTGCCTGTGGGGCATAAGCACTAACAACATTGAGCATTACACCTTCAATTTCTAACTTGAGATTCATCACTCTGTCTGACACTCTTTTCACTTTTAGAACATTCCTGACAAACTCCTCCTTCAAGATGACTCCGACTCCATTTCTCTTCCCATCCACACCGTGATAAAATAGCTTAAACCCTGCTCCTAAGCTTTTAGCTTTGCTACCTTTCCACCTGGTCTCCTGAACACACAGTATGTCCACCTTCCTCCTCTGCATCATGTCAACCAGCTCTCTACCTTTTCTGTGCATAGTTCCAACATTCAAAGTCCCCACTCTCAGTCCTAGACTCATGCCTTTCCTCTTCTCTCTCTGCCTACGGACACGCCTCCCACCTCTCCTTCTTCGACGTCTTCGACCAACAGTAGTCCAATTTCCATCAGCACCCTGTTGATTGACAGCACTGATGGCGGTCGTTGTTAACCCTGGCCTCGACCGATCCGGTATGGAGGTAATACTTTTGATTTGCATTTTAAGTAATTGGCATTGGTTTTACGTCGGATGCCCTTCCTGACACAACCCTCTGCATTTCTCCGGGCTTGGGACCGGCATGAGGGGGAGAGACACTGGTTAGTGCCCCCCCACCTCACACCTCTCCCAAAACATGAAATAAATAGATCACAGGCTTCCAGATGGTCCCGCCGAAAGGAGCATTTTAAGATATTCCAGTGTAGAACAAGCATACCAGGTTTGAAAGCCCCAGCTTCAGCACGCCGCAAATAAAATCCATAAACTATACTGTGATGGTCGAAGACGTCGAAGAAGGAGAGGTGGGAGGCGTGTCCGTAGGCAGAGAGAGAAGAGGAAAGGCATGAGTCTAGGACTGAGAGTGGGGACTTTGAATGTTGGAACTATGCACAGAAAAGGTAGAGAGCTGGTTGACATGATGCAGAGGAGGAAGGTGAACATACTGTGTGTTCAGGAGACCAGGTGGAAAGGTAGCAAAGCTAAAAGCTTAGGAGCAGGATTTAAGCTATTTTATCACGGTGTGGATGGGAAAAGAAATGGAGTCGGAGTCATCTTGAAGGAGGAGTTTGTCAGGAATGTTCTAAAATTGAAAAGAGTGTCATACAGAGTGATGAGTCTCAAGTTAGAAATTGAAGGTGTAATGCTCAATGTTGTTAGTGCTTATGCCCCACAGGCAGGATGTGAGCGAGAAGAGAAGGAGAGATTCTGGAGTGACTTAGATGAAGTGATGCAGAGTACCACCAGAGGTGAAAGAGTGGTCATTGGTGCAGACTTCAATGGACATGTTGGTGCAGGCAACAGAGGGGACGAGGAAGTGATGGGCAGGTTTGGTATCCAGGACAGGAACGCAGAAGGACAGATGTTGATAGATTTTGCAAAAAGGATGGAAATGGCTGTGGTGAATACTTTCTTTGAGAAGAAACAGGAGCATAGGGTGACTTATAAAAGCGGAGGTAGGAGCACACAGGTAGACTACATCTTGTGTAGGCGATGTAATTTGAAGGAAGTCAGTGACTGCAAAGTCATCGTGGGTGAGAGTGTTGCCAAACAGCATAGGATGGTGGTGTGCAGGATGACTCTGATGGTGAGAAAGGTGAAAAAGGCAAAGGTAGAGCAGAAGACAAAGTGGTGGAAGCTGAAAAAGGAAAAGTGTCGTGTTGTCTTCAAGGAGGAGTTGAAACAGGCTTTGGGTGGCCAGGAAGTGCTTCCAAATGACTGGACAACCACAGCAAATGTGATCAGGGACACAGGTAGGAGAGTACTTGGTGTGTCCTCTGGAAGGAAAGTAGATAAGGAGACTTGGTGGTGGAATGAGGAAGTGCAGGAGTGTGTACAAAGGAAGAGGTTAGCCAAGAAGAAGTGGGACATTGAGAGGACCGAAGAGAGTAAACAGGAGTACAGGGAGACACAGCGTAAGGTGAAAGTAGCAGTGGCTAAGGCCAAACAGAGGGCGATGATGACTTGTATGATAGGTTGGATAGTAAAGAGGGAGAAAATGATCTATACAGGTTGGCACAGCAGAGAAATAGAGATGGGAAGGACGTGCAGCAAGTTAGATTGATAAAGGACAGAGAGGGAACTGTTTTGACTAATGACAGAAGTGGACTGGGAAGATGGAAAAGTACTTTGAAGAGCTGATGAATGAGGAAAATGAGAGAGAAAAAGAGTAGAAGAGGTAACCATTGAGGAGCAGGATGTAGCAAAGATCAGTAAGGGTGAAGTGAGAAGGGCATTGAAGAGGATGAAGAATGGAAAGGCAGTTGGTCCTGATGATATACCTGTGGAGGTATGGAAGTGTCTAGGAGAGGTAGCAGTAGATTTTCTGACAAGAACATTCAACAAGGTACTAGAGAGTGAGCAGATGCCAGAGGAGTGGAGGAGAAGTGTGCTGGTGCCCATTTTTGAGAACAAGGGAGATGTGCAGAGTTGCAGCACCTACAGAGGGATAAAGTTGATGAGCCATACGATGAAGTTATGGGAAAGAATAGTGGAAGCTAGACTAAGGGCAGAGGTCAGCATTTGTGAACAACAGTTTGGTTTCATGCCAAGAAAAAGCACCACAGATGCAATGTTTGCCTTGAGGATGTTAATAGAGAAGTACAGAGAAGGTCAGAGGGAGCTACATTGTGCCTTTGTGGATCTGGAAAAAGCATATGACAGGGTGCCAAGAGAAGAACTGTGGTATTGCATGAGGAAGTCTGGAGTGGCAGAGAAGTATGTTAGAGCGGTGCAGGACATGTATGAGAGATGTAAGACAGCGGTGAGGTGTGCTGTCGGTGTGACCGACGAATTCAAGGTGGAGGTGGGACTGCATCAAGGGTCAGCTCTGAGCCCCTTCTTGTTTGCTATGGTGATGGACAGGCTGACAGACGAGGTGAGACAAGAATCTCCATGGACTATGATGTTTGCAGATGACATCGTGATCTGTAGTGAGAGCAGAGAACAAGTGCAGGAAAATCTCGAGAGGTGGAGGTATGCCCTGGAAAGGAGAGGAATGAAGGTTAGCCTCAGAAAATCAGAATACATGTGTGTGAATGAGAAGGACCCAGGAGGAACGGTGATGTTACAGGGAGCAGAGATAACGAAGGTGGAGGATTTTAAGTACTTAGGCTCAACAATCCAGAGCAATGGAGAGTGTGGAAAAGAGGTGAAGAAGCATGTGCAGGCAGGCTGGAATGGTTGGAGAAAAGTGTCCGGTGTGATGTGCGATAGGAGAGTGTCAGCAAGAATGAAGGGAAAAGTGTACAAGATGGTGGTGAGGCCAGCGATGTTGTATGGCTTAGAAACAGTGGCGCTGAGGAAAAGGCAGGAGGCAGAGCTGGAGGTAGCGGAGATGAAAATGTTGAGGTTCTCCCTGGGAGTAAAGAGGATGGATAGGATCAGAAATGAGTATATCAGAGGGACAGCCCACGTAAGATGTTTTGGAGACAAAGTCAGAGAGGCTAGATTGAGATGGTTTGGACATGTACAGAGGAGGGATCGTGAGTATATTGGCAGTAGGATGCTGAGGTTGGAACTACCAGGCAGAAGGCCTCGAGGAAGACCGAAGAAGAGATTTATGGATGTGGTGAAGGAAGACATGAAGGTCGTTGGAGTCAGAAAAAAAAAAGATGCGGAGGACAGGGTGAGGTGGAGGCGGATGATTTGCTGTGGCGACCCCTGAAGGGAGCAGCCGAAAGTAAAAGAAGAAGAAGAAGAAACTATACTGTGATGGACAGATTGACGGACAGAACCCATTCCTATAGCTCCCAAGGGGCAGGAGTTAAAATGAAAGGTAGGAAAGTTTAAAAAACAGCTGTGTGGTACGCCAGGTTCTCTCAATCTGACACCTTTCAGCTCACCTTACTCTCACACACAGACCTGTGAAGCCGTCAGTGGTTTTAGTTGTTTATTTCGAGGTGCGAGAGCGCAGTGCTCATGCTAATGAGATCAGAGAGAGTGTTAATGATGCTGTACAGCTGGGAAGTGAATCAGAGTGAAGGATCAGATAGAAAACAGAAGCAACAGATTAAAACGATGCTTTATACTCATTACAGAGACCGAGAGAGAAAAGAGAATAAAAAGAACAAAGGAACGCTATAAATATTATTTGAAATTGAGAGAGAGAGAGAGAGAGAGAGAGAGAGAGAGAGAGAGAGAGAGAGAGAGAGAGAGAGAGAGAGAGAGAGAGAGAGAGAGAGAGAGAGAGAGAGAGAGAGAGAGAGAGCAAGAAAGACAGAGAGAGAAAGCGAGAAAGAGAGAGGGGGGAGAGAGAGGGGGAGAGAAAGAGACAGAGAGAGAGAGAGAGAGGGAGAGAGAGTGAGGGAGAGAGGGGGAGAGAGAGAAAGATAGAGAGAGAGAGAGAGAGAGAGAGAGAGAGAAAGAGACAGAGAGAGAGAGAGAGAGAGAGAGAGAGAGGGAGAGAGAGGAGAGAGAGAGAGAGAGAGAGAGAGAGAGAGAGAGAGAGAGAGAGAGGAGAGAGAAAGAGAGAGAGAGAGAGGGAGAGAGAGGGAGGGAGAGAGGGAGAGAGAGAAAGATAGAGAGAGAGAGAGAGAGAGAGAGAAACGAAGACAGAGAAAGGGACAAAGAGAGAGAGAGAGAGAGAGAGAGAGGGAGAGAGAGAGGGAGAGAGAAAGAGACAGAGAGAGAGAGAGAGCGAGAGAGGGAGAGAGAGGGAGGAGAGAGGAGAGAGAGAGAAAGATAGAGAGAGAGAGAGAGAGAGAGAGAGAGAGAGAGAGAGAGAGAGAAGGAGAGAGGGAGAGAGAGAGGGAGAGAGAGGGGGGGGAGAGAGAGGAGAGAGAGAGAGAGAGAAAGAGACAGAGAGAGAGAGAGAGAGAGAGAGAGAGAGAGAGAGAGAGAGAGAGAGAGAGAGAGAGAGAAAGAGACAGAGAGAGAGAGAGAGAGAGAGAGGGAGAGAGGGGGAGAGAGAGAGAGAGAGAGAGAGAGAGAGAGAGAGAGAGAGAGAGAGAGGAAGGGAGAGAGGGAGAGAGAGGGAGGGAGAGAGGAGAGAGAGAGAAAGATAGAGAGAGAGAGAGAGAGAGAAAGAGACAGAGAGAGAGAGAGAGAGAGAGGGAGAGAGGGGAGAGAGAGGGAGAGAGAAAGAGACAGAGAGAGAGAGAGAGAGGGAGAGAGAGGAAGGGAGAGAGGGAGAGAGAGAAAGATAGAGAGAGAGAGAGAGAGAGAGAGAGAGAGAGAGAGAGAGAGAGAGAGAGAGAGAGAGAGAGCAAGACAGAGAGACAGAGAGGGAGAGAGAGAAAGAGAGAATGGGGCAAGAAAGAGAGAGAGAGGGGTACGTTCTAGAGGAAAGTGAAACCTTCGTGAGGCCCAATGCTGCGTGAGGTCACGCTGTCAACAAACATGATCCTGTCACGTGTTTTTATTTTCATCAGTCATTCATTGTACAAGTGGCTTCATCCCAATTATGGCTGCAGGAAGGCTGGCACCTATCTCAGCCAACACGCCTACAAGCATTCACACTGACTCTCACACCGAGGGGTGATTTGGAACAGCCAGTTAAGCCACTCTGCATGTTTTTTACAGTAGGAGACAAGCAGAGTACTCAGAGGAAACCCACGCAAGCACGCGGAGAACATGCAAACTCCACACAGAAACGCCCGCGCTGGGAACCAAACCGGTCGCTGTGTGGCGGACTTGCTAACCAGTACATCACTGTGCCGCCTGCTTTTATGTTTATTTTATTTTATTTTATTTTATTTGACACAGAAATCAACATCAGATTTCGGGTCCCACTCGAGACACCAGCATCAGACACCTAGAGATGCTTTAATATGACGGTGGCAATGAAGTGACGATCCAGGTGAGGCGTTCGAAATGCCGTTCCATATGTTCTGACGAATCTGATGCATGATTCGCGCAATCTCGCTGACATTTCGTGGGCTGTGTGCAGGAAGCATTTTGAGAATCTCTATTTCCGATTTCCTGAACTTAAATTTTTAATCACTGATAGAAGTACATACTTGAGGGCAGTGGTGGTCTAGTGGTATAGGGCGCTGGATCGCTGATCCAAAGGTTGGGGGTTCGAGTCCCACTCTGCACAAGGTTGTCACTGTCCCCCCCCCCCCCAGTGCAGCTAACTGGGTTATCAAAGGCGGGCCATGTCTGTCACTGTCTATGGTGAGAGGTTGATGTAAAAGAACCATTGCTGACTTTCGTAAAGAGGAGCTGCAAAGTCGTCAGCGTGTTTCTGTCCCGCGCTAAAAGGGTTGTGACAGGAAGGGCATCCGACGTAAAAACATCTGCCAAATCAAACGTGCGAATCAGATGATTCACTGTGGCGACTCCCGAGTAAAAGGGAAAAAGCCGAAAGGAAGACAGACATAGAAGTACATACTTGTTCCGTGTAAATCCGCGACTACAGAGTGTGTAGCACCTCCCACTGCGGCTGATCCACCCGATTCAATAAAAACGCAGACCAGCTCATTCTCCTGTTTTTTTCTATTAGTGAGGGAAAAGTACCGAGGAAAAAAAACATGAAATAAAACTCTGAAAGTGTTGGAGAGCTGAGAGATGATACCAATTAAAGTGGAGTTCTCAGTCGCGCGTCAGTTTCAGCCTCATTAACACACGCAGCAGGACCAGCGGCCGTTTGGTTCCACAGAGACGAGGTGAATCCGGTTTATTTCCTCCACTCCGCCCTGATTAGCCCACGTCTAGCTGACTGCTGTCTCTCTCACGCTGGAGCTCATCATTAATTCACGACAGATCCGCTGGAGGAGCGGCTGCGGAGCTCAGCGTCGTGTCGCGGTGGAGAAAGCTTCAGGGTTATTTCAGGTTTTTGTGGGTCCAAGAAGCGGCGCTGCTAATGATTATTTGTTTTGGAACTGTTTATTATTTTTTAAACCCTCATGACTTAATGTAAATATCAGAAGCAGTATTCCTCAGGGTCTATGCTAATGGTTGAACTAGGTGCGGCCCAGGGGCTTCACAGCGCCCCCTTTTGATCGGTATATGTGTTCTTCCAGAGTCTCACGTGCAGACGATTTTGAAGATTTTTTTTTTTTTAAAGGTGGTTGCCATGGTCCATGCATTCATTCATTTTCTACACCACTTAATCCTAATTAGGGTAGCAGGGAGGCTAGTGCCCATCTCAGCCCACTCTGGGCAAGGATAGGTTGCCATGGAGAGGTGATAAATTAACGCTACCCCACACTGACGGATTTCAGGCAGGCGATGATTTTTACCACCGTTCTTACAGTGTAAAACTTGCTTGAAAACTAACAAAACTTGGTAGTAACATCCGAAACATGTTCCTCACTGCATTCCCCACAATTTTAAAACCTGGATGTGGCCCAGGGGTTCAATAACACCCCCTGTTTTTTCATTATTAATATGTATATTTATGAGGGGGAGGGTCCAGTTTCATCAACATGCACCAAAAGTGCTAAGAGCTTGCATCACGTTAAAATGGACAAATTTCCCGATGTGGACAGCATGGAGATGAAGTGTTCACCAGTTCACATGTTCACCTCACAGCAAGAAGGTCGTGGATTTGAGTCTCAGGTGTGGCGAGAGCGTTTCTGTGTGGAGTTTATATGTGCTCCCAGTGCAGGCGTGGGTTTCCTTCGGGTACTCCAGTTTACTCCCACAGTCCAAAGACATTCACATTAGGCTGACTGGTTGTTCCAAAATTGCCGCAGCTGTAAGTGTAAGTGTAAATGGTTTGGTGCATTGGCCCTATAATGGATTGGTGAGTGGCTCAGGGTGTACCTCCCATTCGCCCAGAGTCGGTTAAGATCCCAGTTCAACTTCAAAGAGGCAGCGGTGGCTCAGTGGTCAAGGCTCTGGCTTACCAACTTGAGGGTCAGAGGTTCAAGTCACCAAGCTGCCACTGATGAGCTCTTGAGCAAGGCCCTTGAAATGTAGCGGTACTGTTCATCTTCACCACATAATTAGTGTGTATGTAAAATTTTTAAAAACAAAACAGATGCTTATTTTAACAAAAATAACCATAAAAGCACAAAACTACATGATTTTATATCCAATTACTAGCGGATTGCTAAATTACAGGTGTTAGCAGTCGCTTTTCCCAGGAAGTGACAACAAATTGAGCGGGGTTGACGTCTCTTGTGCAGACAGTGAGACATCACATTCAAGTGACTCTGAGGATGAGGACGTTGTCCGAGATGAGCGAGAATCCGAAATGTTTTACGTGGCTAAGGACAGCTTTCGTGTCTTCAGTCTGTGTATGAACAAATAGAAATGCTTTCCGTGAATTCTGCACTTGTTGTTCGTGAAGCATTCACTATACTTTGGATATCTTCTGCAGAGTGGGCCAGAAGTGCACTGTCGTCTGCATACAGCAAATCTCTCATAACATGAAGCGTGGATTTTGTCCTTGCTCTGAAATGGGCTACATTGAACAGGTCGGCATCTTGTCTTGACTGTATGTACACACCTTCATCCATGTTTGAAAAAGCTTCTTCTAACATTGCTGACAGGAAGATGGAAAAGAGAGTAGGAGCCAGGACACACCCTTGCTTCACACCGTTTGTCACCCTGAATGTACCTGAGGATTCCGTGCCACATTGACGTGCACCTCCATTCCTGTATGTAAAACTTCTATCATACTGGTAAATCTTTTGGTACATCCGTACTTTCTCAATATTTGCCCGAGACCGTCCTTCCAACAGTATCAAAAGCCTTTGAAAGTCGACAAAGACTATATACAGTGGTTGATCTTGTTCGATGCACTTTTCTTGAAGGTGTCTGAGACAGAATATCATGTCTATTGTGCTCCGATTTGATCTGAATCCACACTGCGTCTCTGGAACAATATCGGGTGTGATGTGGATGGTTAGTCTGTTTAAAAAGGATCCTTGCAAAAAATTTTCCAGCGATGGACAGGAGAGAAATTCCTCTGTAATTACCACAGTCGGTTCGGTCTCCTTTCTTGTAGATGGTGATTATGCTTGCATCTTTCCATGCTTGAGGAACAGTGCCTTCCATCCAGGCTTTGGTGATCAGATGGTGTAATCTCTGATGCAATTTTGGGCCTCCATGTTTCCATACTTCAGCTGGAATCCCGTCTCCTTCAGGGGCTTTGCCATCTTTTAGCAAAGAGATTGCCTTTGACACTTCTTCCATTGTTGGAATACCATCAAGGCACTCGACTATAGGTCACTGTTCGATGTTGTAAAGAGCCTTGTGTGCTATTTCTCCTGGGACATTGAGCAATCTCTGGAAGTGCTCACTCCATCTTTCAAGAACTTGTTTACTATCTGAGAATGTCATTAGGCCATCGGCTGACTTAAGCCGGACAGGATTCCTTTTCTGTGCTCCCCATACTTCCTTGAGTTCATTGTAGAAGTTCTTCATGTCATTTCTATCAGCTGCATGTTGTAATTCCTCAGCCTTCCTCTCCCACCACTTAGATTTTAGGTCACGCAGGTAAATTTGGAGTATCCTACTAGCTTCTTTGTAGGCAGCGATCGCAGATCTTGTAGTTTTGGTCTGAAGCACTTTCCTGTGAGCACTATCTCTCTTATCTAAAAGGTGTTTAAGTTCTTTGTCATTAGGGTCAAACCAGTCCTGGTGTTTTCGTTCTGGCTTGCCTAAGGATTTCTTGGCTGTGTTTAGTACGGCTTCCTGGAGAGAATTCCATTCCTCTTCGGTCGTTGAGTCCGGACTCAGTTCTATCTTGGTTAAGGCACTTTCCATCTCTTCTAAAAAACTCTCCTTGTAGCTAGTAGTGGGGAGTTTCTTGGTGTTTAGTTTAATTGGTTTCCTTGGTCCTTGTTTTCGGTGCTTCACCTGTAGTTTAAGAGCTGTCTTAGAGCTCAACAACTGATGATCGGTCCAGCAGTTTGCTCCGCACATGACACGGGTACTGTGGATATCCATCTTATTCTGGCACCTTCTGATGATATAATCGATCATATGCCAGTGTTTCGATCGAGGATGCATCCATGTTGCCTTTCTGCTCTCTTTCTGCTTGAACATAGTATTGGTCACTATCAGTTTGTATTCTGAGCACAGGGCTAGTAGGAGTTCGCCGTTTAATTGCATTTTCCGATCCCATGCTTTCCTATAATGTGCGGCCACTTTTCAAAGTCCTTTCCAATCCTTGCATTAAAATCTCCCTTCAATAAGATTTTGTCGGTCTTGGGGACTTGACTTAGTATGGTAGAGAGCTGATTATAGAAAGATTGCTTTTCTATATCTGGATTTGTCATCGTTGGTGCATAAGCATTGATGAGCGTTGTGTAAATGTTCTTGTTTAGGGGTCATCTCATCGTCATGATCCTGTTGCTTATTGACCTTGGGGTTTCCAGTAGTGTATGTGCAATTTCTTTCCTAATAGCAAATCCCACTCCAGCCTCTCTTCTTTCTTCCGCTTGTCTTCCACTTCAGAAGTATGTGTAGTCCATATCATCCAAACTGCCAGTTTCCGCAAGCTGCGTTTCACTGGATTCCTGGATTGCGATGTCAATCTTGTATTTTGCAAATTCCATCGCTACAAGTGCAGTGCGTCTTTCTGGTCGGTTTGCTTCTTCTCGTTCCAAAAGGGTTCTCACGTTCACTGAGCAAATGTCAGTTCCTTGGTTCTACTTCCTTGCTGATTTTTCGCTGTCAGCGGAAGTTGAGGTCGAACAGCGCGGTCCTTGGTAACCCGGGCGGCGACCGATCCGGTATGAGCTTCTTTGTGATTATGCATTTCATGAAAAACTGCGAGCAAGATGGTGTAAGTACCGCTGGATTTTGCAAGTTACCAGCGGCACTCTCTCGGGGAGTTAATATATTTTTTGGGCCGGCAAGAACAAGTCCAGACAGGCACAGTATATTAGTCCCTGCAGTGGTTGGCCGAAAAATACTGGGAGTTCCAGGTAACAATCGCCCTCGATGTAACCACAGTCACATGATTTTCTGTTAGGGTTTACTCCCTTAGCCTTTGGTTAAAGAAACCTATTCCATAAGGCAGTGGTGTGTTTCAACTATGCAGGGCAGGGGCGTCAAACTCCCTGAGATATAACAGTATACCCGCATACCCCAATCGGTATGCGCTCGGTTGTATAAGAATGATAAATGTAAGTCGCTACGGATAACGGTGTTTACCAAATACCTTAAATGTAAATACAAAGAATTTTTTTTCCGAGATCCTGAGAAAAGAAAAGGAGGAAAGTGATGGATTGTAAACAAAACTCACAGGGCTTATCAGGAGAGAAAATACACGTGCGAGCAGGTCAGCAAGACGGGAATAGTGTGGAGAGAAGTTGTGAAAGACTTGCAGACTAAACACTTTAGGAACGGAGGTGTAATTAGTGCAGTGGTTGTACTAAGACTAAAGTCTTGCCTAAG
>CM045749.1:5511728-5519228 GCA_024760905.1 Plotosus lineatus
AAGACGACACAAACATACGCACGCGTGCAGACGTGTACACACACACAGATGCAACAATGTAAGTAGTTTTGATGAGAGATTTTCGGTTGTTATTTTGTCTTTTGTTTGTTTTGGGTTTCTTTTTTGCATAATTAGCCTTGTTTTTGTGACATTTTCCTTAACCTCTCCCCTATTCTTCCTTAATTTCCTTATTTTTTAATTTGATGAATATTTATCCATTTTTTTTTTAAACTGCGATGCACTGAAGCCTCATGAATTGAAGTGCAGAGTAGTGAGGGATCCCTGTTTATATATATATATATATATATATATATATATATATATATATATACACACATCAGAAAACTCAAATAAGTGCTGACCATCACCATGGTTACCGTATCATCTCTTCGAATTATTTTGGGAAAGTTGCAAATTATAAACTGCTATAAATTATAAAATGTTTATTGATCCACAATTAAACCAAATGCATCATGTGGCCTTTGTTTAAACTCGGGCCAGTGGGTAGTTAGCTTTAATTACCATTTTATTTTAGCGTTCCTGTGTGTTATAACACCTTTATATGCCCTCCGGAATACATAATAAACGGACAATCCCCGAGTTATTTTGCAACTTTCCATTTCTTACTGTAGTAAGTTGTGTTTTGTTGTGTTTTCTGCTACCTGTCAGTTCACACATCGTCCGTCTCACAGCCTCCAGTCGAGGATGAAAGATTTTATATCATTACTTCGTGATCTGCAGTGACATCATCACTGTCGTTAAAGGGCGTCATACAATGTGTGTGTGTTTTCAGAGAGAAAAAGAGATAGAGATACAGGTAGAGAGGAAGACATCAAAAGAGAGAGAAATCGAGAGAGACAGACATGGAGAATGAAAGAGACTGAGAGGGAGCGTGCGAGAGAGAGAGAGAGAGAGAGAGAGAGAGAGAGAGAGAGAGAGAGAGAGAGAGAGAGAAACTAAGAGAAAGTAAGATAGAGAAATAGAGTAGAAGAGTGTGTGATAAAGGTTGAGTGAGTGAGTGAGTGAGTGAGTGAACGAGTGAGTGAGTGAGTGAGCGAGTGAGTGAGTGAGTGAGTGAGTGAGTTTATTACTCTGGCTGTAAAGTTTAAGTGATTGCTGTGTTCCACTGATCATAAATCTCTGCTTTAACTCATTCTGTCACTTCGTATATACACACACCGTATACAACACTACACCACCATGCTGTGTACGGTCTACACACACACACACACGCTCACACTCACACACACTCACACACACACCTCCCTCCCTCTATCTTTATCTATCTGTCTCACTTTTTTTTCTCTTTCTCTTTCTCTTTCTCTCAAACACGAAGGCTGTTCTGTGTATACAGTACAGATGTACACTCTGAAGGACAGACAGGACAGTGAAAAATATTTTTCACCTTCTTTTCCACATCCTACTTTTTATCCATTTATAGTTACAGTGGTTGCTATGGTAACAATAGGGAGCGAGTCCGAGGCGGTGTGAGAAAACAAAAGCTCGACCTGCACCATAATTAAAGATCAAGGCTCCGTTTCTGAAAAGATTAACTCTGTTATTTAGTGCTGGTACAGTTTTAAAGTGTGTGTGTGTGTGTGTGTGTGTGTGTGTGTGTGTGTGTGTGTGTGTGTGTGTGTGTGTGTGTGTGTTAAATATCAGAGTCACCTCTCACAGCTTGTGTTAAAGCGTTGAATTATTTATGCTCTAAAAACAGATGAATAACACACACCTGTGTGTAAGAGAAACAGACAGATAGAGAGAAAGGGAGAGACAAAAGGATTGAGAGAGCGAGCGAGCAGGAAAAAGAGAGATAGAGGGGGAGAGCAAGAGAAGGAGAGAGAGGGGGGGGGCAAGAGAAGTGTGGTACGTCTGGGTATTAGTGAAGGTGAAGGCTCTGTACCTGCAGGAATCAGTAAACAAGGCGTGACCTCTGTATATATTATTCTTAGTGAAGGAGGCGTGGCCATGGAATTCGTTAATCTCAATGAAGGCGTGGCCTCTCTGTCTATGTGAAGGAGATGTGGTGAGGCGTGGCCTCTGTGTCTGTCAGTCTTAGTGAAGGAGGCGTGGCCTCTGTGTCTGTCAGTCTTAGTGAAGGAGGCGTGGCCTCTGTGTCTGTCAGTCTTAGTGAAGGAGGCGTGGCCTCTGTGTCTGTCAGTCTTAGTGAAGGAGGTGTGTTCTCTGTCTTCTTCTTCTTTTACTTTCAGCTGCTCTCTTCAGGGGTCGCCACAGCAAATCATCCGCCTCCATCTCACCCTGTCCTCTGCCTTCGACGTCTTCGACCAACAGTAGTCCAATTTCCATCAGCACCCTGTTGATTGACAGCACTGATGCCGGTCGTTGTTAACCCGGGCCTCGACCGATCCGGTATGGGGGTAATAATTCTGATTTGCATCATAAAAGTTTGGCATTGGTTTTACGTCGGATGCCCTTCCTGACACAAACCTCTGCATTTCTCCGGGCTTGGGACCGGCATGAGGGGGAGAGACACTGGTTAGTGCCCCCACCCCACCCCACCACCTCATGGCTGCATTAAGGTGTGTTCTCTCTGTCAATCTCACAAAAAACACTGTGGCCTTTACGGCTGTCAGTCTCAGTGATAGAGGTATGACAGGTACATAGATCTACAGGCCACACCTCCTTCACTGAAACTGATAGAAAGTCAAGGCCTCAGTATCTATCTATGTGAGTACAGGAGGTGTGGTTTCTGTATCTGTCCATCTCATTGAAGGAAGTGTGGCCTGTGGATCTAGAGAACCTACAGGTCTTATTTACTGCAATGTCACTGATAACTTCGAACAAATTAGTGAGTGTGTGTGTGTGTGTGTGTGTGTGTGTGTGTGTGTGTGTGTGTGTGTGTGTGTGTGTGTGTGTGTGTGTGTGAGAGAGAGAGAGAAAGAGCGGGAGAGAGTGAGAGAGAGACCATTATTACAGAAAACAATCTGGTTAAGTGTTATCAGAAATAGCAATTATAATTTCTTTATTCAGACTCATCAAGTATCTTCTAGCCAACAGCAAACATGTGTGTGTGTGTGTGTGTGTGTGTGTGTGTGTGTGTGGAATCACAGTCTGCCTCTCAGCTTGGCTGTGCAGAAATATTTAATTACTGAAAGTTAATTATGCCAAAGGCAATGTGTCAGAACTAACCCAACCCTGTGTGTTTGTGTGTGTGTGTGTGTGTGTGTGTGTGTGTGTGTGTGTGTGTGTGCGCTACTGTAATGTATAGGTGTACTGTATGTCTGCCACTGTATTCCTATAAAAATTTCATAAAATAATTGAGATATACATCATTATGCAAATTAACTATGTATATTGTGAGGGGTGGGGGGTTGTGTGTTGTTCCGTGATACATAAGCATTAAGTCATTACTCACACATGGATAAGTACTCTGTTAATTTCAAACCCTGAGTTTATTTAACATGTTTAATAAAAATCAAAGAAAATTATTATATAAATAAAAAATCATTAAGTTTTTTCTAGATATTTTGCTGTATAACACCAATTTTTTTTTTTTGCCTCCTCATATTCTCCCAAATTTAGTCATAACCAATTCCTACCCAACAAGTATCGCCTTCCTTCCCTATCACACAACCACCACTGACCAGGGAAGAGCAAAAGCAAACACACTGGACACGTAATGGAAGCCACTCGCCTGTTTTCAAACTGCGACACACACACATCTGGGGTGGTCTAACACACACACACACATCTGGGGTGGTCTAACACACTCGGAGGGAAAATGCGATCCACCCTCTTACAAATAAACTCACAGAGAACTGGGATTGGCTGGTGATCATTGTGAATGAAACAAAAGTGAGCGCATGCCGTCCCTCCATCCCGTGAGAGCTCAGCCAACTTGCCCAATGGATTCCACGGACAGCTGAGGCATTAACCCGGATTACAACTTGCGATATCTGTGCTAATAGTCATGCACCTTGATGACATGCCACTCAGGAGCCGCTATAACATGAATTTTAATGCATTTGCTGGAGAGGAATCATATGCGAGTGAACCGAACCACGCATTACTCACTTCTACTCGTAATTCAGCAACAGGTCTGAAAATACGGGAAATAAGGAACAGCCACAGCTAATCATCACAGAGAGTGAGGGTTCATTAGGACAGGAAGTTGTGACCACAAATGGAAAGTAATTAGAAAAGATAACACACAGGTTTAAAAACAAAACAAATTTCTATTTAAAATATTCATCATGTAGAGCAGGGGTCCCCAACCTTTTTATCACCGCGGACCGGTTAACGTGTGACGATTTTACCCCAGACTGGGAAGGAGGGTGTCATAGATTGTTTAGATTGTAAATATAATATAGTTATATAAAATATTATTATTAGTAGTAGTAGTAGTAGTAGTATTAGTATTACATTATTATTATTATTACGATTGATAATAATAATAATAATATAATAATAATAATCATCATCATCATCATACCGTATTCGCCGTAATAAGCGGGCTGCCTCAATAAGCCCCACCCCCCCCAAAGAAAAAACAAACAAACATTTTTTTGCTCTTACATCTACTAACCGCCCATGTGTACTGTGAGCAAAATCGTAGATAAAACTGACCAATTTTATTGGCTCAGTCTCTGTAACGGTAAAATGAGGCGTTCACTGCCTGTAAAAGTGAGTGTACACAGTATTTCAAGACCCCTGCCCATGGGGAATGTCTATAATGTTCATCAGTAACAACACATTTGATTGTTCCGCCGTGCTTTAAAAAACAGGAAAATATTTTGCTGTGTTCTCTTAGTAAATGAGTGGCCGCCTGGTGGTCGGGCTTCTGCCCATGGAGCCTGGCCGGGCCTAGCCCGAAAAGGAGACATGGGACCGCCCTCCCATGGACCCACCACCCGTGGGAGGAGTTTTAGGGGTTGGGTGCAGTGTGAGTTGGGTGGCAGCCGAAGGCATGGGTTCTGTCGGACCGATCCTCGGCTACTTACTCTGACCCTCAGGACATGGAATGTCAACTCTCTGACAGGGAAGGAGCCAGATCTGGTGCATGAGATGGAGAGATGCCAACTAGATATAGTTGGGCTCACCTCAACGCATATCTTGGGCTCTAGAACCATCCATCTCAAGAGAGGCTGGACTTTATTCTATTCTGGAGTTGCTCATGGGGAGAAGCGGCGAGCCGGTGTGGGCATTCTTGTTGCCCCCCATCTCGGGGCTCAAATATCAGGGTTCTCCCCGGTTGACGAAAGGGTAGCTTCCCTCTGTCTTTGGGTGGGGGACAGGTCCTGACTGTTATTTGTGCTTATTCACCAAATGACAGTTCAGGGTACCCACCCTTCTTGGAATCTTTGGGGAGGGTATTGGAGAATGCTGGGGTCGGTGGCGTAGTGGTTAGAGGGCTGGGCTCACGATAGGGAGGTTGTGAGTTCAAATCCCAGTTAGACCCCCACCGTGCTAAGACCCATGGGCAAGGTCATAACCACAAGTGTGCTTCTGTTAACTCAGCAGTATAAATGGGTACCAGTAAAAATATACTGGGAAGGTAACCTACAATGGACTAGTGTCCCATCCAGGGGGAATTGAACTCCGAGTTGCTTCATGCTACAGAAACCGGGGATAAGCACCGGCCTGATGAGCCACTAGGCTCGGGTGTAAAAACCCAACAGACTTTACCTTTTACATACTTACTTGGAGAATAACAACAGTTTGGTTTCATGCCAAGAAAGAGCACCACAGATGCAATGTTTGCCTTGAGGATGTTAATAGAGAAGTACAGAGAAGGTCAGAGGGAGCTACATTGTGCCTTTGTGGATCTGGAAAAAGCATATGACAGGGTGCCAAGAGAAGAACTGTGGTATTGCATGAGGAAGTCTGGAGTGGCAGAGAAGTATGTTAGAGTGGTGCAGGACATGTATGAGAGATGTAAGACAGTGGTGAGGTGTGCTGTCGGTGTGACCGTCGAATTCAAGGTGGAGGTGGGACTGCATCAAGGGTCAGCTCTGAGCCCCTTCTTGTTTGCTATGGTGATGGACAGGCTGACAGACGAGGTGAGACAAGAATCTCCATGGACTATGATGTTTGCAGATGACATTGTGATCTGTAGTGAGAGCAGAGAACAAGTGCAGGAAAATCTAGAGAGGTGGAGGTATGCCCTGGAAAGGAGAGGAATGAAGGTTAGCCTCAGAAAATCAGAATACATGTGTGTGAATGAGAAGGACCCAGGAGGAACGGTGATGTTACAGGGAGCAGAGATAAGGAAGGTGGAGGATTTTAAGTACTTATGCTCAACAATCCAGAGCAATGGAGAGTGTGGAAAAGAGGTGAAGAAGCGTGTGCAGGCAGGCTGGAATGGTTGGAGAAAAGTATCCGGTGTGATGTGCGATAGGAGAGTGTCAGAAAGAATGAAGGGAAAAGTGTACAAGATGGTGGTGAGGCCAGCGATGTTGTATGGCTTAGAAACAGTGGCGCTGAGGAAAAGGCAGGAGGCAGAGCTGGAGGTAGCGGAGATGATAATGTTGAGGTTCTCCCTGGGAGTAACAAGGATGGATAGGATCAGAAATTAGTATATCAGAGGGACAGCCCACGTAAGATGTTTTGGAGACAAAGTCAGAGAGGCTACATTGAGATGGTTTGGACATGTACAGAGGAGGGATAGTGAGTATATTGGCAGTAGGATGCTGAGGTTGGAACTACCAGGCAGAAGGCCTCGAGGAAGACCGAAGAAGAGATTTATGGATGTGGTGAAGGAAGACATGAAGGTCGTTGGAGTCAGAAAAGAAGATGCGGAGGACAGGGTGAGGTGGAGGCGGATGATTTGCTGTGGTGACCCCTGAAGGGAGCAGCCGAAAGTAAAAGAAGAAGAATACTTACTTGGAGAATGCTCCCTCAGGAGACTCACTCGTTGTCTTGGGAGACTTCACGCCCATGTGGGCAACGATAGTGTGACCTGGAAGGGTGTGATCGGTAGGTACGGCCTCTCCAGTCTGAGCCTGAATGGTGTTTCATTGTTGGACTTCTGTGCTCGTCACAGTTTGTCTATCACGAACACCATGCTCGAACATAAGTGTGCCCATAAGTGCACTTGGCACCAGGACACCTTTGGGCGCAGTTCGATGATTGACTTTGTAGTCGTGTCATCGGACTTGCAGCCGTATATTCTGGACACTCGGGTGAAGAGAGGAGCTGAGCTATCTACCGATCACCACCTGGTGGTGAGTTGGCTTTGGTGGTGGGTGAGACCGCCTTCCAGACCTGGCAGGCCCAAGGATGTAATCAGGGTCTGCTGGGAACGTTTGGGTGGGGGTCTGCCCATCACTGGAGTGGAGGTCACTGAGGTTGTCAAAAAGCTCCTCGGTGGTCGAGCTCTGGGTCTGGACGAGATCCGCCTGGAATATCTCAGGGCTCTGGATGCTGTAGGACTGTCTTGGTTGACACGTCTCTGCAACATCGCGTGGTCATTGGGGGATGTACCTCTGGACTGGCAAACTGGGGTGGTGATCCCGATTTTTAAGAAGGGGGCCAGGAGGG
>CM045749.1:5526728-5529228 GCA_024760905.1 Plotosus lineatus
ACTGAAGAAATGATCCGAGGTGTGAATAAAGAATATTTAACTTCATTTATACATGAGATTAACCTTACAGACTGTGCAGGCCTAACACAGCCACTCATACACCAAACCCCTTAATCATAAAGGAGGCAGGAAACATCCTGAACAGGTATCTCGACCCATAGCAGGACCAACACGCACAGCCGTTCACACTTACACTGATACCAAGGGGCAACTAGAGTATCCAATTTGCTTAATGTGCCTGTGTTTGGACTGCGAGAGGAAAAGGGAGGACCTGAAGGAAACCCTCAGAGACTCTTGGAGAACATGCAAACTCCATAGAGAAACCCCCACACCAAGCCTGGGAATTGATCCCAGTACCTTCTTTCTGTGAGGCCGACATGCTAACCACCACGCCACAGTGCCTCACCAGTTTATTTTAATAATGGGGAGTGCGAGCTACCGAGCTTAGCGCCGCCGAGAATTCATGTAAAGTCACAAACAGGTGCGTCACTTCGTGTTCTTGGAGGTTCCTCCTAAAAGTTAAGAAATGTGGCAGTGGTGACCGAGTGGTAAAAGCTGCTGACTCACTGATCCTAACTGGGTTCTCCCAGGCGGGCCGTGTCTCTCTGTCTATGGTGTGAAGTTCATGTAAAAGCACCTTCGCTGACTTTTGACCAGAGTAGCTGCATAGCCGTCAGCGTGTTCCCGCCCTGCCATGGCATGGCGCTCTGCCCAGGGTGTACTCTGCCCTCACCCGGAGTCGGCTGGGATGGGCGTCAGCCTCCCCGTGACCCTAATTATGATTAAACGGTTACAGAAAATGAACGATGAAATCGCTCCCCCTGGTGGCGGCTCAATCAGTATATCCTTTTTGAGGCATTAATGTTGCAACTGCCAGCAAATTCATTCATTCATTTTCTGAACCGCTTTATCGTAATCAGAGCTGCGTCCATCTTAACTGACTCTGAGCAAGGACGTGGTACACCCTGAACAGCTCACCAGGTCATAGCAGCTGACAGTAAACTTACCACTAAAAACTATATCAAGTCACCGTGCATGACTGATTATTTAAATGCAGTAGGCCCCCGTTTTTCATGGGGTTCGGTACTGACCCTTCCCACAGATCAAGAAATTCCACGAGTTATTTACCCGGAAGTAAAACCTTATGTATCATATTACATGCGCGGATTATTAATGCGGAAGTAAAACCCTATGGATGATATTACACACAAGAAAATATGATTGTTAAACACATTCTATAGCCAGTCTTACTCATTAATACAGTAATAATGCAGTAAAATTTACTCATGATTCAGTAAAAAAAAAATTAATTTTGTACTGTGATATTTACTGATAATAAAAATATAAACAGTATACAGTGTATATATTGATAGATATATAGATAGATAGATAGATATAGATAGATAGATATATATAGATATATAGATATATATATAGATAGATAGATAGATAGATAGATAGATAGATAGATAGATAATGTTCATTCACTGCATAATGGTGCCCTACTGCAGCATAACCTTTGCCTTCCTGCATCACATCAAGCAGTTCTACTTTCTCATGCAGCGTCATTACCCTTTTCTGGCGCTCAGCCTCCTTACCAGAAGCCTGAGGAGATGGACAGCGTTTGGGTGACATCATAGAGTTTAACCGGTAATCAAAAACACACACAAAAAAATTACATTGACAACTTGTGCATGAATGAGAAAAAAGGGGAGTACACATCATCTCAACCAATCAGCATGTGGGAGAAACAAAAGCTCTAAGCTATTGGCTAAATTTGAATCACGTGCCAGTTACTTCCGGTTTGTTGGAAATCTGCGAGTATGTGCGCTGGGGGTGCAAAACCGCAAAGGGTCAAGGGCCTACTGTATGTTCCTCCGCCAAACCAAAATACCACTCTGTATATTTCACCATCGTTTTTGGAAAGTATCAACAGAGATCAGGCTGAGCAATCCAGACACGACTTGTTGCCCCCACACTGAATAAAACGCAGGGAGTGTGCCTTCAGTGTTTTCCAATATTGTATATAAACGCATAGACACGCCCTCTGTACTGCATGAGGAATTAGTGACGCTGTTCCCTTTTGGGTTCACAACATATGAAGAGACATGATGAAATACCAGGGAGCCGATTTTAATGAGATGCTGCGATGCGGCCTTTACAGAGGATTCCTCTTTAAGACTTAACGCCCTCCAGATGCCCTTGTTTATATTTCACGCCAGAAAAAGTCTGTGTCCACCCTGGAGACACGCTACAAATTCCAACATGTCAGAGACGGGTCTTCAAGCCCTCACGTTGTCGTTCCAGGGGAAACAAAACATCTCGAGATCAGAGCCTTGAAAGTCTGAGCTCTATACAGATACAAGAGTTTCTTAACATCACAGGTCAAATGTTAATCAACCCTGTGCGTGCGTGTGTGTGTGTGTGTGTGTGTGTGTGTGTGTGTGTGTGTATATGTGTGTGTGTGTGTGTGTTTGAGAAATGGAAGAACAAGATGAAA
>CM045749.1:5534228-5536728 GCA_024760905.1 Plotosus lineatus
CACACACTCACACATACTCATACATACATACTCACTCACACACACTAACACACACACATGCACACGCTCTCTCTCACGCACACAAACACACTCTCACACACACACACACATGCACATACACAAACACACAAACAAACACACACACACACACACACACACACACACACACACACATACAAACACACACACACACACTCACTCACACACACTCTCACTCACACTCAGACACACACGCACACAGACACACACACACACACACACACACAAACCCATACACGCATACACGCACACACACACACACACACACACACACACATTTCACACACTGACTCATATACACACAAACAGACTCTCACTCACACTCACTCACACAAGCACTCACACACAAACAGACTCACTCACACTCACACACACACACATACTCACTCAAACAACACACACAAACACACACACACACACATACACATACTCACTCAAACACACACACCCACACACACACTCACACACACATACACACACACTCTCTCTCTCTCTCTCTCTCTCTCTCTCTCTCTCTCACACACACACATACACACTCACTCACACAAACACACACACTCACACACAAACACACACTCAAACACACACAAACACACACACACATACACTCAGTCACATACATACATACTCACTCACACACACTCACACACACTAACACACACATGCACTCTCTCACACACACACAAACACACTCTCACACACACACACATGCACATACACACACACACACACACACATACACACACACAAACACACACACACTCACACACACTCTCAGTCACACTCACACATTTACACACACTGACTCATATACACACAAACACAGACTCTCACTCACACTCACACACACATACGCACTCACACACACACATACGCACACAGACACACACGCACACACCCACACACACGCACACACACACACACACACACACACACACACACACACACAGGTCTGGTGTTGAGATTAACGCGTGTCTCTGAACTGAGACGAAAGTTCATTATTAATGCAGGAGGAAACAGAGGCGCGAGTGTCTGCGTGGTTATTTATCGCTGCTGTGCTTCATGTAACTTTAAGGCCGATGATTTACTGATATCAACCATTAAATGGTACACCCGGACTGAGAGATGTGATGAAATAACAACATAAATTCTCTCGCAATATTTTTATAAAATAAAAAATAGATTAAAAACTTTTTCAGATTTTTTTTGTTAAATACCTAATAAACAGTTATAATCTGATATAATCACAAAATATAAATAATGTAAGTTATTATTTTTCATCACAGCATTTCTGATGCTCAACTCAGAAAATTACCCCAGTCCTCCAGACTGACTCGCTCCCCCAGCACACATCCTGACACTCTCTCACACTCCCTATCACTCTCTCACCTTGACACTCTCTCACACTCTGTCACCCGCTCACTCTATAACACACTCTCTCTCACTCCCGCTCTACATCACACTCTATCTCACTCTCACCCTTACACTCTCTCACTCTATCTCACTCGCTCTCCCCGACACCTTCTCGCTCTATATCACGCTGTCACGCTCTCTCTCTCTCACTCTCTCTCTCTCTCACTGTTTCTGCCCCGTTCTACATCACACACTCTCACAATCTCACTCTGTCACCCTGACACTCTATCATACTCTCTCTCACTCTTACACCCAGTCACCCTTTCACATCTCTCTCTCTCTCTCTCTCTCTCTCTCTCTCCCGGTCTACATCACACTCTCTCACTTACTCTCGCTCACTCTCTCACCCTCGCACTCTCTTTCACCCTCACACTCTCTCGCTCAGTGTCTCTCTCTCCCCTGCTCTCTCTCACTCTCTCTCTCTCTCTCTCTCTCTCTCTCCCCCTGGCACTCTCACTCATCCTCTCTCTCTCTCTCTCTCTCTCTCTCTCTCTCTCTCTCTCTCAGCCTCTCCCTCACACTCTCATTCTCTTTCCCCGATTCATAAAATTCTTCCATCTTTCCCATTTTTATTTAATTGTACATCTCGCTCTCTTTTCCGCAACACTCTGGTCACTGTGATCCTTCTATACTCATCTTTTGTGTGTGTCGTTATCTGTCTGTCTGCATGTGTGAGCGATCCTAACTCTCACCCTTTCGCATTTTCTTTCCCCGTCTTCCATTCGCTCTCTTTATCTATCTACCGACCTACACAGACACAGACAGAGAGATAGATATAGACTATTTGTCATTCTCTCTCTCCCCCTCTTTGTCAGTACGTTTTTGTCTCTCTCTATTTCTTTCTTTCTACCTCTGTCAGTGTAAAGTTCACAACTCTTACTTCACCTTTTTATTCTCTCCATCCATCACACTAACAATCTCTTACTCGATTCCTCTCTCAGTCGTGTGTCCTCTTTCTGTGTGTGTGTGTGTGTGTGTGAGAAAGACAGAGAGAGAGAGAGAGAGAGAGAGAGAGAGAGAGCGAGAGACTTCATTTTCCGTGAGTCTT
>CM045749.1:5541728-5559228 GCA_024760905.1 Plotosus lineatus
TAAAAGAGTGCTTTAGGGTCCAGAATTGTACAGAAACGCAGCCTGTGGTCCAATTATAGGTTGTGTTTACATAAACGAAATTGAGTCACGCTGCAGCTAATGACTCGAGTATTTATTCTAAATAACGGTCACAATGGTTTCGGGTCAAGTACAGTACAGTACAGTATTATTATTAGTAGTAGTAGTAGTAGTAGTACTAGTGGTGGTGGTGGTGGTGGTGGTGGTGGTAGTAATATATGCATCTGTGTAAATTACTAAACAAGTCCAATCTGATAAATCTAAGGGATTTTTTTCTGTCTGAAAAGCCCACAGAACAAACCCAGCATTTCCTGTGAGGATTGTCCATCCCTTCTCTGAACTCTAAACAAGTTAAGAAACAATAAAGGTACATACATCGCTGCAGATTACAGCTGCAGGAACAAACTCGGTTTGAGGATTTTTATTGTAGTGGAGTAGCGTTGTAGTGGAGTAACGTTGTAGTGGAGTAACGTTGTAGTGGAGTAGCGTTGTAGTGGAGTAACGTTGTAGTGGAGTAGTGTTATAGTGGAGTAACGTTGTAGTGAGTAACGTTGTAGTGAAGTAGCGTTGTAGTGGAGTAACGTAGTGGAGTAGCATTGTAGTGGAGTAGCGTTATCGTGGAGTAACATTGTAGTGGAGTAACGTTGTAGTGGAGTAGTGTTGTACTGGAGTAGCATTGTAGTGGAGTAACGTTGTAGTGGAGTAGCGTTATAGTGGAGTAGCGTTGTAGTGGAGCAGCATTGTAGTGGAGTAGTGTTGTAGTGGAGTAGTGTTGTAGTGGAGTAGCGTTGTAGTGGAGTAACATTGTAGTGGAGTAGCGTTGTAGTAGAGTAGCGTTGTAGTGGAGTAGCATTATAGTGAAGTAGCGTTGTAGTGGAGTAGTGTTGTAGTGGAGTAGCGTTGTAGTGGAGTAGCGTTGTAGTGGAGTAACATTGTAGTGGAGTAGTGTTGTAGTGGAGTAGCGTTGTAGTGGAGTAGCATTGTAGTGGAGTAGCGTTGTAGTGGAGTAGTGTTGTAGTGGAGTAGTGTTGTAGTGGAGTAGCGTTGTAGTGGAGTAATATTGTAGTGGAGTAGCGTTGTAGTGGAGTAGCGTTGTAGTGGAGTAGCGTTGTAGTGGAGTAGCATTATAGTGAAGTAGCGTTGTAGTGGAGTAGTGTTGTAGTGGAGTAACGTTGTAGTGAGTAGCGTTGTAGTGGATTAGCGTTGTAGTGGAGTAGCGTTGTAGTGGAGTAACATTGTAGTGGAGTAGCGTTGTAGTGGAGTAGCGTTGTAGTGGAGTAACGTTGTAGTGGAGTAGCATTATAGTGAAGTAGCGTTATAGTGGAGTAGTGTTGTAGTGGAGTAGCGTTGTAGTGGAGTAACGTTGTAGTGGAGTAGCGTTGTAGTGGAGTAGCGTTATAGTGGAGTAGCGTTGTAGTGGAGTAGCGTTGTAGTGGAGTAGTGTTGTAGTGGAGTAGCGTTGTAGTGGAGTAACGTTGTAGTGGAGTAGCGTTGTAGTGGAGTAGCGTTGTAGTGGAGTAGTGTTGTAGTGGAGTAGCGTTGTAGTGGAGTAGCGTTGTAGTGGAGTAGTGTTGTAGTGGAGTAGCATTATAGTGAAGTAGCGTTGTAGTGGAGTAGTGTTGTAGTGGAGTAACGTTGTAGTGGAGTAGCGTTGTAGTGGAGTAGCGTTGTAGTGGAGTAGCATTGTAGTGGAGTAGCGTTGTAGTGGAGTAGCGTTGTAGTGGAGTAACGTTGTAGTGGAGTAGCATTATAGTGAAGTAGCGTTATAGTGGAGTAGTGTTGTAGTGGAGTAGCGTTGTAGTGGAGTAACGTTGTAGTGGAGTAGCATTGTAGTGGAGTAGCGTTATAGTGGAGTAGCGTTGTAGTGGAGTAGCGTTGTAGTGGAGTAGTGTTGTAGTGGAGTAGCGTTGTAGTGGAGTAACGTTGTAGTGGAGTAGCGTTGTAGTGGAGTAGTGTTGTAGTGGAGTAGCGTTGTAGTGGAGTAGCGTTGTAGTGGAGTAGTGTTGTAGTGGAGTAGTGTTGTAGTGGAGTAACGTTGTAGTGGAGTAGTGTTGTAGTGGAGTAGCGTTGTAGTGGAGTAACATTGTAGTGGAGTAGCGTTGTAGTGGAGTAGCGTTGTAGTGGAGTAACGTTGTAGTGGAGTAGCATTATAGTGAAGTAGCGTTATAGTGGAGTAGTGTTGTAGTGGAGTAGCGTTGTAGTGGAGTAACGTTGTAGTGGAGTAGTGTTGTAGTGGAGTAGCGTTGTAGTGGAGTAGCGTTATAGGGGAGTAGCGTTGTAGTGGAGTAGCGTTGTAGTGGAGTAGTGTTGTAGTGAAGTAGTGTTGTAGTGGAGTAGCGTTGTAGTGGAGTAGCGTTGTAGTGGAGTAGTGTTGGAGTGGAGTAGTGTTGTAGTGGAGTAGTGTTGTAGTGGAGTAACGTTGTAGTGGAGTAGCGTTATAGTGGAGTAGCGTTGTAGTGGAGTAGCGTTGTAGTGGAGTAGCGTTGTAGTGGAGTAACGTTGTAGTGGAGTAGTGTTGTAGTGGAGTAGCATTCAGTTAGCACTTCTGTGTTACAGTAAGAAGGTCCTGCGTTCCAGTACCAGGTGTTTCCGAGTGGAATTTGCATGTTTTTCCTCGTGCTTGAGTAGGTTTCCTCCTGGTACTCCAGTGTCCTCCCACAGGCCAAAGACATGCACACTAGGCTAACAGTCTCTTCCCAATTGCCTCTATGAGTGAGTGTGAATGGTTTTGTGTGTGTGTGTGTGTGTGTGTGTGTGTGTGTGTGTGTGTGTGTGTGTGTGTGTGTGTGTGTCTGTCTGTATGTGTGTGACAATGTAAATGAGCGAGGAGCTGTTATTGTGTGCCATGCCCTCGCCCTAAGTTGGATGAGATGGGCTCCAGCCTCCCCGGGATGCAAAAATATTGAACAGTTCAGTCCATCAGTGAATGAATGAATCTCGTCGGGTATCTGAGTAGTTTCAGTAGTTTTATGGGTTTGGATTCCTCCGAAAAGGCAAAATGCTGGCTTGAGTTTTTATGTTGAGGCGACGTTGTACACTGAATTGTTTTTGATATAAACAACACCTGGAGGGACGTGTTCCCAGTCATCAGTTCCCTTCCTGACATTAGAGTAACTCCAACAGTTCCAGCTGTGCACCAGTTGTTTAGTGGTTGTGTAGTGATGGTGCGTTTACCTTCAGTAGGAATGGTGTTGATGGGTCCGGGTTCTTCTGGAAATGAAGAACTCACCATCTGGACCAGCCAGTAGAGTCCGAAGAGAGGCATCATGGCTGCTGATGACCGAGTCTGAAACGGGAAACAGATGAATAAGGTGAAGAGACGGAGCAGAAAGAAGATGCTACACACACCGTTCAGCTACGAGACGACACTGAGCTCTTTCAATTTCTCTCTCTCTCTCTCTCTCTCTCTCTGTCTCTCTCTCTCTTTTACGCTCTCTGTCTCTCTGCCCCCTCACCCCCACCCCCCAGCCCATCTCTCATTCACTGTATGTAAGATTAAGATCAGTGATTAAGTCATCCAGCAACAGCACATGGCACAGTGCGCTCTAATGGCCCCCGGTGTGTGTGTGTGTGTGTGTGTGTGTGTGTGTGTGTGTGTGTGTGTGTGTGTGTGTGTGTGTGTGTGTGTGTGTGTGTGTGTGATCAGAAGGGCCAGCAATTAGGAGCCCTATATAATCCACACAGCAGAACCAAAGGGACTTCACAAAACAGCGTCACACTGATAGAAAGCAAGATAATGAAAGAAAGGGGGTGGAGAGGAAGGGGAGAGAAGGACAAAGTGAAACAGAGAGAGTGCACAAGATAGAGGGAGAGGAGATAGTAAAAGAGTGAAAGAGAGAGGAGAGCAGAGGAGACAGACAAGTGACAGAGAGAGAGCGAGAGAGCGAGAGAGAATGATTGAAAGGGAGAGAAAAGGCAAGCGAGACTGAGAGAAAGAGAGTAAAATAAAGCATGAAAAAGTGAGTAGGAGAGAAAGAGGGAGAGAAATGGTAGTGAAAGGGAGAGTGAGTGAGAGAAAAATAGAGAAAGAGAGAATGAGAGGAGATACAGAGAGAGAGAGAGAGAGAGAGAGAGAGAGAGAGAGAGAGTGACAGAGAAATAGGGACAGAGCGATAGAGAGAGAGAGCGATACAGAATGATAGAGAGAGTGATAGAGAGAGAGCAACAGAGAACAATAGAGGGCGAGACAGAGAGTGAGTGATAGAGATAGAGAGAGTGATACAGAGTGATAGAGAATGATAGATAGAGAGAGAGAGAGAGAGAGAGAGAGAGAGAGAGAGAGCAATAGAGAACCATAGAGGGTGAGACAGAGAGAGAGAGAGAGAGAGAGAGAGAGAGAGAGAGAGAGAGAGAGAGCGATACGGGGGGGTGCTGGGGTTTAGCTGTAGTAACACTGATATTTTTAGATGTTCATGGAGTTGCAGTGAACATAGAGTTGAGATTCAGGATTGAATTTAAACTGTAAACTTGATTAAATGACATCACTGAACACATTAATGTTCAATAACATCGTACACAAAGCTCCGTGTCCAGCACTAATGAGCTCACACTCGTGCCACCCACACAACTGCATCTACATACAGGGATCCCTCGCTACTTCGTGCTTCAATTCATGCAGCTTCAGTGCATCGCGGGTTTTTTTTTTTTAAATATTCATCGAAATAAAAAATAAGGACTTTAAGGAAGAAGGGGGAAAGGTTAAGGAAAATGCCACAAAAACAAGGCCAATTAAGCAAAAAAAAACCTAAACACAAAACAAAAAACAACCCAAAATCCCATTAAAACTACATTTTTGTGAGGTGCGCGTTTGCGCGCGTTTGTATGTGTGTGTATTTATATTTTATTTACATCTTTTATTTTTTAATGTTTAATTGTTATTATAAGCATTTATAGCATTGAATATGTATTATTGATATTATATACACGTATACATGTACGTATACATCAGTCAGGGGGGTTGATCCTACTTCGCGGATTTCAGTTATCGCAGGGGTATCTCGGTCCCAGTTAATAGCGGAAAGTGATGGATCCCTGTATATATACACAGTGGTACCTCACTTTACGAAATTAATCCGTTCCACGGTTTTTTTCGTTACCTGCATTTTTGATGTTTGAACGTCATTGATGGGAGAGCAGCTCGTGCATTGTTTTAATGTTTGAATGGCGTGTTTGAATTTTTAAGATGGTGCTTTCATAATGTGAACTTGTTTCGTATACAGAGACAAAAATTTTAGGAAAATGCGTTTCGTAACCTGCATTTTTCGTTTGGTGAGACTTTCGTAAAGTGTGGTACCAGTGTATATATATATATATATACATATAGAAATACATTTAAAATATACCTATAAAATATAATATATCACCCCTCCCTGAATCGCCACCTTATCATGGTGGAGGAGTTTGCGTTATCTAATGATCCTAGGAACTATGTTGTCGGGGGCAAGTAGGGTAGTAGGGTCACCCAAAGCAAACAGGTCCTGGGTGAGGGTCCAGACGAAGTGCGGTTCGGAAGACCTCTATGATGGAAAAAACAAGGATACAGTTTCCCTCGCCTGGACGCAGGTCACCGGGGTCCCCCCCTGGAGCCAGGCCTGGGGGAGGGGCTCGAAGGCGAGCGCCTGGTGGTCGGGCTTCGGCCCATGGAGCCCGGCCGAGCCCAGCCCGAAAAGGAAACATGGGTCCGCCCTCCCATGAACCCACCACCTGTGGGAGGGGCTATAGGGGTCAGGTGCAATGTGAGTTGGGTGGCAGCCGAAGGCCTGGACCTCTTTGCTTAGGTTGCTGCTCCTGCGACCCAATTGGCTCAAGCGGAACATGATGATGATGATGATGATATAATATATAATATATTCAGCTGAGAAAGGGCTTGCATGATGATGTCATAATATCAGTAGAGTTTTTATACTGTATTTTTAATCTTCTTTAGTTTTTAGTTTTATTTCATCTATTTTCACTTTACAATTGTTTTACAAACAAATCAGCATGTTTTATTTTGTTTTTATTTCATGGAATTGATGGGTTTTAGTTTCATTTTGATTTACGTTACACCCACCTCCATGGACGAGTGCGTTACTGTCACATCTTCATCTCTAGAGTGATGACACGGAGTAAATCGAACGGGGAAAGGAAATCAAAATTTAAGTGGAATTGGTTTTACCACGGTATAGTGGCACAGTGATGATCATGCCCACGTCATGGCAAGAAGGTCCTGGGGTCGAGTCCCGTTCTTGGCGAAGGTGTCGCTTTGTGGAGTTTGCATGTTCTTCCCATACTTGCGTGGGTTCCCTCAGGGTAATTTGGTTTCCTCCCATAGTCCAAAGACATGCACATTCGGTTAACTGGCTATTCCAAACAGCCCCTAGGTGTGGATGTGGCTGTATGTGTTGGCCCTTTCATGGCCTGGCAAGCTATATATATATATAAAATGTTGCTGATTTTATCTTTTAGTTCATGCTACACTGACAAGTTCTCTTTTAACGTTTTGTTTTTATTCCAGAGCCATCAAGAAACTTTTTTTACTAAAAGTTTGAGTCACTTTTATTTTCAGTTTAACGAATGAATGAATGAATGACCTAAATCCTGATATCAAGCCTGTGATTGGCTGATCAGGTGTAATGTAAGGCCCACCCTTTCATAGCACCTCATTAGAAGGGATGTTGTATATGTGAGGCGCTCCACCGAAAGTAGGCACTTGTCACATGGACTACTTTCAAAAAAATAAAAATGTTTTTATTGAAATTTGGATTTTTGCATAAACCATTAAAACAAGTATTCAACTATCACTTGCTCAGGTGAAATCGACTAAAACTCACTAAAAATCTCTTTTATTTCCATTTTTCTGATGAGAACCCTCATAAAACTAGATAAAAACAGTAGAAAACTTACTGGTTTTCGTTGCAATTATTCACCGAGTTCGGTACAAGACACACTATAATCCATACACCAGAAGAACGGCCGTGAAATCGTTCCTCCATTTTGGATACTGATTTGATATTAAAATACCATTTCAGTGAATAAAATAAAGGTTATGAAGACAATATGCACGTAAACAATGCAGGCTAGTTGCTAAGGAAGATTTGAAACGAGCACACTGATTGGTCAGCTCGGGCTTGCACATGCGCAGTGCCCGTCACAGGTTAACTTCCGGTTTACTTCCTGACTCTAGTCATGCGGAACTTATCTCCGATTTTCGCAAGAACAGCCATTAAGTTTATTTATAAGATTGTGAATACACAATTTCTGCAAAAGGAGAGTGAAATGTCATCTGTGATGTCTAGCAGCATTAGTATAGATGTTAAATTCGACGCTGGAATTCGGCTTTGAAGACGATTATTTCTCTCTCTCTCTCTCTCTCTTTCTCTCTCTCTCTCTCTCTCTCTCTCTCACACACACACACACACACACACACACACACACACACATACACAGGGTGTGCAAAGTGTGCAAACGGTTAAAGGAGCAGCATCCAGATGAACTAGTGCAATTTGAATGGAAAAAAATATATGTATGGGTGAATCTACAAAATGTGAAAAAAGTAGTGACTGAAGTGAGTGAGGCAAATGAGTGCAAATGGTGCGATAGATGCACAAATGAGCAGTCACCCACTGGTTTCTTTCTGTCTGTGTGTGTGTCTGTGTGTGTGTGTGTGTGTGTGTGTGTGTGTGTGTGTGTGTGTGTGTGTGTGTGTGATACCTCAGGTCTGCTGGAATATTAAGAAAGACATGATTCCATTGCAATTCAGTCAAAGAAAATCCCATATGCTCAATATTATGTAGTTTAGAAACTTAATATGAGTATTGTATGAGTATTGGTGTTTTTCTCTGTATGTAAAATTCGATGATGGAATTTTTTTGATGATTTGATTTGTGTGTAATTTTGTGTGGACTGGACATGCTGGATCGTGGGTTGTTTATTTTTGTATGAAAATTGGTCAAGACCTGAAAAATACTTAAATGTTTCATTCCTTTTACATATAAACAAACTAATGATGATGATGATGATGCCAGCTGTGTTGATGAAGATTTTGATGTTGATGAAGAAGAGGCATCTGTTAATAAAAGTGTGATGAGTGGTGTTTGTGAAGATGTGATTTTATCTGCTGAGCAGGATATAGATGAAGATGATGATGCTGAGGGCGGAGTTGATGAAGATTACTTGTATAAAGAGATCAGAGAGTTTTGTTATATAGTTTTCTTAATTTCAATGTGATTGTTTGAACCTGACAGTGTTTTTTTTTAATCAGTATCATTTGAAGGCATTTGAACTTTTATATAATGGTCAAAAAGATACATACTGATCTTATTGGAATAAACAGAAATGAAAAAAAAAAGTCGTTTTTTTTTGTTAATTTTCGGGGGTTACCACGGTGACTGATGGGTTAAAAAGGGGCGTGTCAGATTAAATTGAGGATGATTTCTCTTATCATCTCTTCATAAAACTCTTCCTAGACATGTTTTCTAAAAGTTTATATGGCTGAGGTGCATAAAAATGTTTGATTGCTAAGGACTAATGATGTTGGAAGAAGTGCGATCTTTGTGCTCATTTTTCTCTAAAACATCTTTTGAAATTTTTAGTTGAATGCTGACACAAGAAATGGCATCACTCGCTCAGTTTTCAAGGTATTGACAAACTTTTTGCTGTTTTTTGCAGCTTTGGGCCTCCTCGATCTGACTCTGTTTTTGGACACAAGAGCCGACTTTCGGTGGAGTGGCTCACATATATGGCCATGGAGAATGTGTGTGTGTGTGTGTGTGTGTGTGTGTGTGTGTGTGTGTGTGTGTGTGTGTGTGTGTGTGTGTGTGTGTGCGTGCGAGCGTGCGTGCGTGCGTGCATGTGTAAGGGAGACTCTTTTCTCTGCTATGCATCATTAGTGGAAACAGTAGAATCGGCATAACGGTTGATGAAAAGAGAAATTGAAATTACTGCGACGAAAAAAAAAGCAATCAGTCTAGAAAATTACAACCAAAGAAAGCCGATCGAGAAAAACATCACGGCGTCAAAACACATCTGAACCTCACGGGCTCCTTAAACGCCAAATTTCTGTATGCAGGTGATTAAACTCATCACCACACACTGGGATCTCTTTCTCTATCTCTCTCCCTCTCTCTCTATCTATCGATCTCTCTCCCTCTCTCTCTCCCACCCTCTGCCCCTCCTTTCCGAGCTGTCTGTCCATCTCCTCCCCTCCTCGCCCTCCTCTCCTCCACATTCTTTTGTTACAAGAATCTTTGTGAATTAAAAATTTTTCACAAAATGAATGTTTAACTGTATTTTATGAAATTTCGAACAGGTTTCTAATATCATGCGGTGGTGGAGATGAGCGTCCACTAATCCTCCTGATTTCTATTCTAAACACAGCGCTGCATCTTCCCCTGTGTGTCTGCAAAGAAAACACGAGATACCTTCAGCACATTTACCTTCACCAAGATGGTTCAGTTTTAGCCTCAGTTTGTTTGTTTGCTTGTTTGTTTGTTTGTTTGGGTGCTAGTTTGTTTGTTTGTTTGGGTGCTAGGCAAAAAGTAATGTTTAGATTTTCATGAAATGTTTACTAGAGGCAGAACTTTGGGGATCCCCAAACATTTTGGAGTTAAATTCTGAATGGTGGATTGTTTAAAGGATTCTTTAACACTGTGAAATAAGACATTTGGATAGTTTGATTTGAGGTATGGCGGAATGCCCAGATAGCACAGGTCCTAAGTTTGAGTCCTGGGCATCGCGACGGGGATTCTCTGTGGCGTTTGTATGTACTCCCCGTGCTTGCACAGGTGTCCGCTCTGTATCCCGATTTCCTCACACAGTTTAAGATGTGCACATATTTAATTCATTTTTATTTGTGTGGTGCTGTTTACAGCTGATACTGTCGCAAAGCAGCTTTACACAGTTAAATCAAATATGATAAAGCATTTAAACATTTCTTCTACAAACCATACACATCCCCAATGCACACACCCGCAGAGACAGTAGAAGGAACCTTGAGAGGAACCGGACTCTAAAGGGACACCCATCCTCATTCGGGTGAAACCAGATCAAAATACAAACCATGCACAGAAACTTCACTCGAGTTCACCATGAGCTCCAGTTGATCATCTCATAACTCGAATGGAAATTGTAGTCCTAAATCATATATGTGAGTGTTTGCTCTGCAATGGACGGATGAGCTGTTCGGGGTGTACCATGCCATCACCTCGAGTTGGCTGTAATAGGCTCTAATAGGATTAAGCTGTTTGGCAAATGAGTAAATAAATGAATGAATACCCAGTGTAATAAATCATGATGTCTCATTATTCCAGAGGGAAATGTATTATTATTATTATTATTATTATTATTATTATTATTATTATTAACTGTATTAATAGTAAATTATAAATCTGGAATTATAAAATGTAACGTGCAACCCCGGAGCCAATGACGGTACAGCTTCGACTCATCAACATACATGATAAAGATTTCATTCTCAGCTCTGGTGCCCAACACGCTCTGAACATCTGCTTAAAAATGTGGCGGTAAAACTCATTTTCTCGCTTTCACTGTGCCAAAGTAAACAAACAGGGCGTAAAGCGATCACTGCGTTAGCGAGATGTTCTGTCGGATTTAAATGTGGCAGCCTGCATTTCATTATTTATTACAATAAAAACACCATCAAACAAATCTGCTCTGATTTCCCTTCACATCCCTATGATCATATTACATCATGCAAAAGAGGCCAAAAGTCATCTGTCAAAAGTGGGGGATGTGTGTGTGATACTGACACTGACACACACACACACACACACACACACACACACACACACACACACACATACACAGACACACACAGACACACACACACATATAGACAAACAAAAGCATTGTGGGAACAAGTCACACTGTTTTATCAGGTCTCACCATCTTTCCAGGACATTTCTAAAATTCCCCCATTTATATCCAAACAAGGAAGCCTCTCTCACACACACACGCGCACACACACACACACACACACACACACACACACACACACCACACACACACACTAACAACAGCAAATTATAGTATAATCATCGCCTCGCATGAAAGACGAGAAAGAAAGGAAGAAAGAGATGAAAAGAGGTCAGAAGAGGAGAACCCTAGAACGTGAGACTGAAGAAGAAAAGAGTCACGAGGGACGACTTTCAATTCCATCGTGGTGCCATTACTCATGATTTATGGTTAAATACCAGACCTCGTGTTTTCAATTAGCGTTAACATCATCGCAAATCAATGACTGAATGACTTGCCAAATACAAATAAAGTATTTATTTATACGAGTTTAAATGCACAGCGTGGAATTCCGCAGCTTCTGTGTAATGCACTAACATTGATGGCGGAACACGAGAGGCTGAGTGACCCTGATTTTCATTGTGAGTTTGCGCCCTTTTTAGCAATTCATTTCCAAAAATTTTTACAAACTTCATGGATGAAAGAGCTGTGGCGACCCCTGAAGGGAGCAGCCGGAAGTAAAAGAAGAAGAAGAATGGATGAAAGAGCCTCAAAAAGAAGGACTTATACAAGCTGGCGGTATGGCGGCGGTTGGGCAGATTAGCTTAATTCACTAGCATATCTGGTGAGTTATGGCTTTAGCTCACGACTAATTCACAAAAGTTTGTAAAGACGGTCATGCTTCAGATACACTATGCATTTATATACAGCGGGTATAAACAAAACTTATTTGTGCCTCTGATGCAATGCTAAAATGAAATTCAGGGCTGTTGCTAGCAATCAAATTTCAAGAGAATCACCTGGATGGAATCGCGCCAAAATAACGGACCAAGCAGTATCTCCAGATCATGTATACAATATAAAAGTATTTGGTATCTTTGATACAATATTAACAAAGCCCTTGTATGATCGGGATACTACAGAGTAGCCTGTAAACAATCAGAATGTCTCAGACATCACTAAAGTCGATGTGGCAATTGGAAAATTAATGAATATTAAGAATTCAGCAGCAATGTCTTTGAAGTAAACCTAACACAGTGAAATCCAGACAAATCCTACTGGGGAATCGGTAATAAATACGGAGCGTAAATGACAATTCACAGCGTCATCCACGTTCCCTTCACACGGCCATTTTGACTGAATCAATCTAATCCCAGGGAAACTCGCTAAATAAGTCATTAAGTGATCAATTGGAGGGAAACACACGGCGTGACACGCAGGCCGTAATCTCTCTCGACCCACTGAGACTCCAACTGACAGCACAGATAACAAATCGCTAATCCAATTAACGCGAGGCGGGAGTCTTTACAAAGCCTTAATGAAGACTGATCTTTTGCCAATAGTGTGAAGTCTGATCACTTGGTGCATGCTGGGAGTAAGCCAGAGTGGAAACATTGAGCAGGAGAATGCTAATCAGAGTACATTTCTGGCAGCCTACAGTGTACATCTGGTCGTAGTTTTCATTCGCTCACAGAATTCCATTAGGACCACCGTGAGGAAAGCCACCTGTGTTTGTCTTAGAAATGCAAAGTTGCTATTAGCTTCACCTGCTCGTTGAGGCCTCGGGAGTGTCACGCAATTTGACGAAAGACTTGCTAACATGTGCAGGCTTTACATTAGCCTCACAGCTTGTTTACGTTAGTAAGTTAATGGCAAAAAAAAAAAGAAACAACCCTCCCGCTTGGATAAACCATTTTAATAATAATACACTAATCCACTGCAGTTAAATACCTGAAAGAAATGATACAACAGCGGCTAATAAACTTTCACAGCATGCTTATGATGTTATCGCTCAGGCGCCAAGATGCTACATCTCATTCAGTGTATTCTGAGAAATAAATATATTATCTTAGCCAGCTGTGTTTCTGGAAGATTGTTTTATAACATCATTATTTGACAGAAAGTTACAAAAGTACTGACTGTATAATGTTTACGTTTGTTTCACAGTTTACTCACTTCAGCTAACAAATAAATCATTAGCTACTGCTAGTCTGTGCTCGTAATTAATTATGCAATAAATTAAAAATCTGATCTGAAGAAAAAAAAAAAAAAACATTTTTTTTTAAATTTTACTTTCTAATTCATGCTAATATCCCACTTGTGGTCTACTACTACTACTACTACTACTACTAATAATAATAATAATAATAATAATAATAATAATAATAATAATAATAATAATGTCTCTTGTGTAGCCCAACATTAATTTTTGCTTTATATTCAATATATTGTAGATATATATTTTATATAGAAGCAAGACAAAGACAAACAAGGTAATGTCATTCAAAAGGGAAGAATCACCGGTCTGGGTATTTGCAAGCTAACAAGTTTAAATTGCTACGTGTAATTTACATAAAGTCCAAATAATAAAGGAATAAATACAGCAGACTGTTAGTATAGGACAGATAAAGAGTTTGGCTGTTTATAAATCTAGTGATTCCTGTAAATTTCCTGTAATTATGAAAGTAAAAATTAAGATTCACTAATTGATTCAGCAAAAATATTTGTATTGAAATTTTTTAGTTAAAAATGTACATTTTACACAGGTTTTTTTGTAGTTGTTACAGCATATTTTATCTGGATAAATATGCTAACTGGCTAGCTACAAACAGAAACAATGCTTCAAAAAGACTAGTCATGAATTCTGATCTGATGATTCGACTAAAAATGTCACCGTGCCGCAATGAATAAACTTTGTTTTTCAGGGAATTAGCTATTATCTGTCTTACGCAGTGGTTCTCAAATAGTGGGGTGCGCCCTGCGATGCCAGGGGGGCGCGTGTGGACCCCAGGGAACATGCTTTTTTTTGCCGTATTAGGATAAAGTGTAATTCTACATCCACTACAGCAGGCGGCAGTGGCTTCCTCACTGATAGAGTGTGCCCAGAGGTAAAATAAGAAGTGAAGTTAATAAACCCAACATGGAAATTTTTAACAGGGGTGGAAAGAGGCGGAGAGAGATGGAAACGGTGAGAAAAACAAAAGTCTCCCGGAAGCTAAGGCGAGGAGGTATGATGAAGCGGATGTAGCACTCGGCTTCACTGTGCTGTGGTGCGAAACGAGGAAAGACCGCCGTGTTTACTGTGTCTGAAAACATTGGCAGCTGAGAGCATGAACCCAAATAAATTCAGGCGTCACTTAAAGACATCACACCCCGATCATGTGATGAGCCGCGTGAGGTTTTTCAGCGAAAACGTGCCGAGTATTGCAAACAACCATCCCGCTTTGTGAATGATATTCCAGCAAACCAGCGAGCTCTGTTAGCATCAGGTAAGGTGGAGTACCAAACTGCTCAGTGTAGAAAACCCCACAGCAGAGCAGAGGAACTGATCTGACCTGCAGCACACACGCTCTCCGTCATGCTGGATGATGTCACTGCTGCGGAACTAAGTCCAGGTAGGTCCCAGTTCAACATCGAGCAGGAGCTGAGAGTTCAGTATCAAGCTTTAAACCCGGCTTCGAAAAGCTGTGCACTGCGCAAACGTGCTCAATGTACCATTAATCTGGACTTAATCATTTTGATAATAATAATAATAATAATAACAATAATAATAATAATAATAAAAATAAAAATAATACAAAAAGTTTTATTCATTTTTGTTTTGTAGGTTAAAGTGTTTTATATGTTGTGCTCCTGAGTTAATATTGCTGTTCAATTTGAATTTATTATTATTTATTCATTTTATTTAATTTTATTTTTTCAGTATCAAATGGTTCAAATTGTTGGTCAGAAAATGTTGATAGTTTAAATAAGGATACTTTTTTATTTCAGGCAAATTGATGCACTTTAAATCTTTTTGTTTAAAGACTAAAAATTGTGAATAAAGTTATTCTTTGTTGGAAGTTGATCTATATTTCTTCCTTTTTTTTGTATTCCATAATAATAATCATTTATAATGTTAATAAGGACACAGTGTATGCAGAGGATTACTTATAACAATTTTTAGACAAACAACACGATTTATGGGGGGGGGGGCGCGCGAAATGTTTTCCTCTTCCTGGGGGGGGCGCAACAGAAAATAATTGAAGCACTGCTCTAACGGAGTACAAGATACACGATCATCACACGATCAACCAACCAGAATGAATAAAAATACAGTACAAAAAGTTACGATAATGATTGAGAGGAGGAAAAAAAATAGACTTAGCCAGTTATTAAAAATAAACTTTAAAAACAAGTGATTTTATTTTTAATTATAAGGTTCACAGATCACAAGCTGTCTGAGAGCTGGTAGTGTGTGCTATACATATTTAAATATACAGTACCAGGAATAAACCATAACAGTGCGTAACAACTGGAGTGAATGAAAGCCTGCGCGGTTGTTTTGCACGCTAATCACGCATTTCATTACATTTCGTCATTTGTAAGGACAGTGGTGACATGCAAATGCTGTGAATACGGTTACAGGAGGCCTCCGGGTAGAAATATGCTGATGACATTCACAGTGGAGGAGGGGAGAAATTCATTACAGACATCGACGAGCGAAGAAGACTATCAATCACGGGTGGATATGAAAGCAAACTGAGATTATGTGCGTTCCAGATAAAACACCGCTAATGGAATTGGAGGGGAGGGGTACAAACGGGGAAACGGGTTTATGATATATGAGATGGTTTTGGTTTCGAAATTATCATTCTGACACATGCAGGACTTTATATAACTTAAGCCTTTGATGTTGTTTTCTGTTTTAGGTTTTTGGATGAATATTTGGTGATATAATAATTAATCATTGGCTGAAAAATATCGCATTATCCTGCACATGGAATGGAATTTTATTTACACGGCAGTTTAAGCTATAGACCTTCTGGCTAAGAGGTTGGCTCCGAACCCACGTCTGGACCGCTAATGAGCACCTAAAGAGACGGCGGTGAAGAGACGGAGCCCCTCAGAGGAGCGAGCAGCATCGCGTAGTGTGTTTCGGTAGTTTAGATTTTAGGTTGGTTTTTCCATTCAATGCTGGATACATATGATTCATCTCCTCATCTGTGTCTTGTTTTTCTTTTCAGAGAAAATTGGACATTCCATCATCTACCATGACAATCACTCTCGCAGGAGCAATGATGTCACAGCTGAAGGACGTTCCTGTAATGTTTGGAAGAAGAACCTCGCTCATATATGCGTAGCAGATATCTCATTTATCATCCTGACTCTTACCACATACATACCACAGGGCTGCTGAATTCTGCAATTATATAGAAGTGTGGTATTACAGCGGGTCCAGCAGGAGATGTCAGGTACGGGTTTTTTTTTTAAGCTCGGTGGAGGTTTGCGTTCTAACAATGTTTCTAATTTGTTTGACTAATCGTTCTCTGGATTACACAAAACGTGATGTCCTTTTTTGGACACACAGAGCAGTGGAAAATTAAGACTTCAGTAGATTTTAGAGACGAGCCACGTCAAATTCTTTGAAGATTCTTTTTTTTTTTCCTTTTTTGGATTTTTTTCCCCCCCGTCCTCTCTCTAATTTAGGCGTATCCAAGTCCCACCCATTAGGTAGTGCCTTCCCTATCACACAACCACCACCAATCAGGGAGGGGCAAAAGCAAGCACGCACACACCCCTTTCGTGAAATGTAATGCTAGTCACCCATCTCTTTTTGAACTGTGGCACATGCATATTTGGAGGCGGGTCTAACCACTTGGAGGGAAAGCACTATCTTGCCCCTCCTACAAATGAGCTCACAGATGCTCATGATTGGCTGGTGATCACTGTGAGTGTCGGGGAAGTGAGCATATAACCTCCCTCCCTCCCTCCCTCCCATGAGAGCTCGGCCAATTAGCTCCCGTGGACCCCGGCCACGGACGGCTGTGCATTAACCCAGATTCATACTTTAATGTTCTGGTGGCCAGTCAGAAGCCTGTTCTCCTCAGTGAAAGTTATTACCGGTTCCAGGTCTCATCCAGAACCGCTGATGATGATGATGATGTGTTGTGGGAATGGAGGCTGTAGCGGTGCCGAGCCGTTTGTTCCTCGACATTGTGAGAAGGAACGTGTATATTTGTGGGTAAACATGTAGAATGTTCGATCAGCAAAGTTAAAGCTAAACGTACTTTGGCTACGTCCAGCTCCACACAAAATCACCTGATGTAAACAAAGGAGATAACAGTTCCACGCTCCATCCAAAAGTTTTCACTTCTCACGTCAACACTGAAACAAAAGGTTCTGAATGTCTCCAGCCTAAAAGAAGTTCAACCAACTGGTCTGTTTTTCTGTGAGCTCTGTGAACCTAGTCAGCATTGGCCGAGAGGACAAAAAGCTCCAGTTAAAAAACCTGCGTTCGTATCAGACCACGCCCTGCTGGCACAACAAGCTAAACAGTGAGTGCAACAATCGTGTCTTGTTTATTAAAATGTTCCGTATGAAGGTGGAACAAAACAAAAAGTCAAAACATCAAACGTGTCATTCTTTAACAAATAAAACAAAAATTGTGGTTACTTTTCTATTACCGCATGACATGCCATGTTTTATTCTACTGCCACTCATCTTATTTTTTAATACGTTTATTTTACTTCTCTACAGGTCACAACGT
>CM045749.1:5569228-5571728 GCA_024760905.1 Plotosus lineatus
GTGTGTGTTTAAAAGACTTATTGCTTTCTGGATGAATCTGAGATACTTCTCTGTCGGTGTGTAATGATGCATAGTACAATAAAGCAAAACACACACGCCCCATGTCAATCACACACACACACACACACACACACACAGAGCCAGAAAGAGAGTGAGAGAGAGAGAGAGAGAGAGAGAGAGAGAGAGAGAGAGAGAGAGAGAGCATGTCTCGGAGATTGTGAGTGAAGGACTTTGGTTATTCTCATAGGGCTGACAAGTATTTTAATCAAAGCATACACTCTCTCTCTCTCTCTCTCTCTCTCTCTCTCTCTCTCTCTTTCTCTGTCTCTCTCTCTCTCTCTCTCTCTCTCTCTCTCTCTTTCTCTGTCTCTCTCTCTCTCTCTCTCTTTCTCTGTCTCTCTCTCTCTCTCTCTCTCTCTCTCTCTGTCTCTCTCTCTCTCTCTCTCGCTCTCTCTCTCTTTCTCTGTCTCTCTCTCTCTCTCTCTCTCTCTCTCACACACACACACACACATGCATGCACGCACTACTTTTATTGTGTTTTTAAAAATCTATTCTGAGCTACAGCTGTTTGCAGAAGTATCAACCTCCTTGCCATTTCTGAGAATTTAATGTGATGGATCTGCACAAAATAGTCCAAACTGCTGAAGAAATAATAAGTAAAAATTAAAAGTGCCTGCATATGTACTCACCCTCTTTGCTGTGAAGCCTCTGAATCAGAAGACAGATACCATCATTTCCGGACTATAAGTCACACTTTTTTCATACTTTGGCTGAAGTTGCAACTTATACTCCAGATCAACTTATGTGTGAAATTATTACATATAATTCTGTTCATAATAATAACAACAAACATAATTTCACGTTTGTTATTTTTACACTCATAACCGCAAGAGGGCACTCTAAACTTGGGTACCAGTATCTGCTCATCCACCACTGAAGAAATATCCCCAAAAATAGAATCCTATTCTGCCGATAACAAGCTGCAAGTAGTGAAATATGCAGCAGAAAATGGTAATTGAGCAGCACAAAGAAAGTTTGGAGTGAACGAGAAACTTGTGAGGGACTGGAGAAAAGACGAGATTATTATTACTGCAATGAAGAAAACAAAAAAAGCTAATTGCAGGCTTAATGCTAGATGGTCACAGCTAGAGGAACAAGTTCGCACATGGGGATTTGAGCAATGTGCATCAGGGAGGTACTTGTGAGCAGTTGCGTATCCACGTCCAGGTAGTTATCAAGGAGATGAATAGAAATGACTTTGCGTGAAGACCTTCTTGGTGTTACCGCTTCATGCAACATAACCGCCTCTCTATTAGAGCGAGGACCACAATGTCACAAAAACTGCCAACAGCTTTCCATACAAGGTAGACAGTTTCCATGAGTTTGTGACTTATGGTCCAATGCGACTTATATATGTTTTTTCTTCTTTTTTATGCATTTTTTGCCAATGCGATTTGGAGCGATGTATAGTCCGAAAAATACGGTAATTAGGTAAATAAGGTCCTCATTTGTGCGAGCTAAGTATCATAATCTCAGTGTGTATATAAACTTCTTCTGAAAGCCCCAGAGTCTGCAACACCACTGATCAAGAGGCACCTTTGAAAGCAACACTGTGTATATGAAAGGAGTTTTCCTTACAGGTCAGGAACAAAATTGTAGAGAAGTACAAATCAGGGTTACATTATACATATAAAAATTGACCACAGGGGTCCAGATGCTCCCACCAGAAGGAACATTTCATAATATAACAACATAGAACAATGCATAGCAAGTTTGAAAGCCTCAGCTTCAGCACATGGTGAGTAAATGTCCAGAAACATAATATACAATTTTGCTTCTGTGACCTTGAAAAGTTGGTCAAGGTCACCCACGCAAAAACTCATTATAGCACTCATAATAGTGCACCAACATACCAAGTTCAAAAGCCCCAGCTTTGGGCTGTGGCAAGTAAATGTCTGGTAAATGAAGGTTGACAGAGAGATGGGCGGACAGATTTATAGAAGCTGTTCCTTTAGCTCCCAATATGCGGGAGCTAAAAAAATCTGAATCCTTGAAGATATCACAGAACACCATTAAAGTGAACCTGAGGTGAATTACTGTTAGTTGCTGTTTAAAATGATCACGTATAACATCAGGAGTTCCTTCCAGCAACATCAGTCCACGCCCAATTTCAAAGGGCATGCTAGTATAACGGCTGTAATCTTGCTCAGAGACATGTTCCCTCTCTGACTGGCTGTTCCAGCCTGGAAGTGACGCGTACATCACTGACATCATGTATCATAACACATTACAGTCTCGCGCTGAGCTGCACAAACAAGTGCAAAAATCACAGTAAACATTTCTTTCTGTTCTGAAACCAACTAACGACAGGAAAGAAGTGTCACAAAACATTAGCTGTGTAAAACACTCTGGATTCCCTGTCACTCTCATTTTGGGAAGCGTTCTCATCTTTAGAGTCACTAGAATGTGTCATCAGACCGTCTCCAAAAGAGAAATCAAC
>CM045749.1:5579228-5586728 GCA_024760905.1 Plotosus lineatus
TTTAACAACTTGTTCTGCACCGTTCCAGCATCCTCCACAAAGTATGATGCAAGAGCCAGAAATTCTGCCTTATCTCTGCCGGAGGGGAAAAATGTGTCACATAAAACTAGCGGATGGTATTAACGTAACTAGAGAGCTCGGTTACAATTTTAACGAGAAGCAAAATCAAAGTAGTCTTAATGCGGGCTAATTTAAATACCATAAAATCCTATTAAACGCTATTAAACAGCAACCAAACGAGCGAACATGAAGAAACTAACTCCAGTGGTCACAGCTAGCTAACAGTCTGCAGTATATAGCGGGTCTATTAAGCTGACATGTTGGCCACAGTAATCAGCAACAGCAGTCCAGAAGAATTAGCCGAGGACAGTCGTGATGATCACTTACTGCTCATTACCGCTTGCACTCGTGCGCTTCTGTGTAGATTTTTAAAATTTATTTTAAATTGGAAGTGCTGAAGTGTAACAATAAATCTACGGTAAATACCATAAAACCTTCCATTAGACTACGTCTAGCCGCAAAATAGCCGCGGACAATCAGCAAACAATCAAGACAATAAATGATGTGATGAAAGTGAAGCTCATGCAGTAACGTTTAATTAACTTTGCTCTGGATAGTGGACTTTCTCAGCAACAGGGTTCAGAACGTCAAGATAAGAAAACATATTTCCTCCACTCTCATCCTGAACACTGGAACACCACAGGGGTGTGTTATTAGACCCCTCCTCTTCTGCCTCTACGCCCATGACTGTTCTCCCACTCACACCAGCAACACCATCATCAAAGGTTTGATTACGGATAACGAGTCAGCCTACAGGAAAGAGGTCCTGCATCTGCAGCAATGGTGCAGCAACAACATTCTGGAACTAAACACATCCAAAACCAAGGAGATGATAATGGACTTCAGGAGACCGGAACTAATTGAGCACTCTGCCATCTACATTGATGGAAAGGAGGTAGGGGGGTGGAGTGCATCAAATTTCTAGGAGTCTACATCTCTGCTGAATTCAGCTGGTCCACAAACATCTCCCACCAAGTAGGGAAAGCGCAACAAAGGTTGTACTTCCTCAGGAAGCTCCGATAAGCACATCTGGCCTGACCCTTACTGATGAACTTTTACTCCTGACCTACTGCTGTACTGTGTGGTTCAGCAGCTGTACTGCAGGGGACAGAAAGGCCTTGCACTGGACAGTGAGGACGGCAGAGCGGGTGATCAGAACTACACCCCACCCCCCACCCCCACCCCACAAGGTATTTACACTGACAGAGTTCAGAGGAGAGCCAGTGAAATTATCAGGGACCCCACACACCCTGGACACGCTCCCCCCCCCCCCCCCCCTCCGGAAAAAGGTACAGGACACTAAAAGCATAAACACATCCTCAGAAACAGCTTTTACCCACAAGCTGTTAAATGTGTAACCACCACCACCACCCTCACACACACACACACTGAGTGAATATCATTCAGACCATCGTACTGCACAGTGCAATACTCGTGTTTCAGTGCAACAGTCATGTTTAACGCAGGTCTCAAAAAATATATATATATATTTTATAACTATGCACCCCCAGTGCACTCACTGGGTTATCAAAGGCGGGCCATGTCTCTCACTGTCTATGGTGAGAGGTTCATGTAAAAGAACCCTTGCTGAGTTTCGTAAAGAGGAGCTGCAAAGCCGTCAGCGTGTTTCTGTCCCTCGCTAAAGGGTTGTGACAGGAAGGGCATCTGACGTAAAAACCTCTGCCAAATCAAACGTGCGAATCATTCGCTGTGGTGACTCCTGAGAAAGGGAAAAAAAACGAAAGGAAATCTCATCTCTCATCTCATTTTATCACTATGCACCTTATAATTAAAACTCTACCTCTTACTCAGTGTATATACTGCACCTCTGACACATCATTCACCTTCTGTATATGTGTGAATATGTAAATATATGTAAATAGATGTATAAATCTGTAAATGTGTGAATATGTGGATAGATATACAGTGCTGTGCAAAAGTCTTTGCCCCTGACAAATTTCTGACATTTTTTGCACGTTTGTCACTGTCATCCATTTCAGATCAAGTAAACCTAAATATTATACAAAGACAAAACAAAGTAAACACAAAATGTAGTTTTCATTGCCAATTGCATTTATTAAGAGAAAAAAGATCTTAACATACAAGGGCCTGTGTAAATAAGTAATTACGCCCTGAACCTAATAGCTGGTTGAACCACCTTTTGCAGCAATAACTGCAGGCAAGCGTTTGTGATAAGAGGCGCTGAGTCTGTCACACGGATGTGATGGGATTTTGGCCCACTCTTCTCTGCAGAATTGTTGAAGATCAACCAGAGTGGATGGTTTTCGGGCATGAACAGCCCTTTTAAGGTCATGCCACAGCATGTCAATAGGGTTCAGGTCGGGACTTTGACTAGGCTCCTCCAAAACCCTGATTTTGTTCTTTTTTTAGCCATTCAGAAGTGGACTGGCTGGGGTGCTTCAGATCATTGTCTTGCTGCAGAACCCAGGTGCGCTTTAGCTTGAGGTCTCGAACTGATGGATGAGCATTCATTGCCAGGATTTCTTGGTAGCGAGTCGATCAGGTCCTGAAGCAGCAAAGCAGGCCCAGATCATCACACTTCCACCACCATGTTTCACTGTTGGCACAATGTTCTTTTTATCAAATGCAGTGCTCCTTTTGTGCCAGATGTAACGGGATTCATTTCTCCCAAAAATTCAACTTTAGTTTCCTCAGTCCAGAGGACATTATCCCAAAAGCTTTGGGGATGATCAAGATGATTCTTGGCAAATGTGAGTTGTGCGTTGATGTTCTTTTTGTCAACAGTGGCTTTCGCCTCAGAACTCGTCCATGGATGCCATTTTTGCCTCGTGTCTTTCTGATGGTGGAGTCATGAACATTGACATTAACTGAGGCAGGTGAGGCTTGTAGTTGTTTCGAAGTGGTTTTTGGATCCTTTGTGACTTCTCCGGTTAGTCCGTGCTCTTGGAGTAATTTTGGTAGGTCGGCCACTCCTGGGAAAGGTCACCACTGTGCCATGCCGTCTCCATTCATGGATAATGTCTTTGACAGTGGTCTGCTGAAGTCCCAAATATTTACCAATGACTTCGTATCCTTTCCCAGACTGAGACATCTCTATAATCTTCTTTTTTGTTTGCTCTTGAAGCTCACTGGCTTGCAGCATGATGATGTGTGTTCAGTATGGCCTACCTCACCTTGTCAGACAGGTTTTATGTTGGGGATCTCCTGATTGGAAATGTCTGGCAGCAGACTGAAGTGCCCCTCCTACCCCGTTCAGGCAGGGACGGCCAACTCAACTCAACCTCGCAAGCTGATTGGCTTAGACACGTGACGCTATTGCCTCCCGCCCACTCAACTCAATCTCACAAGCTGATTGGCTTAGACGCGTGATGCTATTGCCTCCCGCCCACTCAACTCAATCTCGCATGCTGATTGGCTTAGACGCGTGACGTTGTTGCCTCGCACATTCCCGCAGGATTTTTTGTGATTTTGTGATCTTACTGTATAGTATTTGGGAACGTCCTGCACCACGGAGAAGAGCTACTGTCAGAGATGAGTACAGTACTTAAAGTATTTATATATAAATTCTATTTAAATATTAATACATTACAGTATTTACATATGCATATAACTGTGTAACATTTAATATACACTTCTTGATATTGTATAGACGCGAAAACATATAGAAATGAGACAACGTGGTAGAAATGGGGGAGGGGCGGGGCGTTCCTACTTCGCGGTTTTTCGAATATCGCGGCCAGGTCTGGTCTACATTCTCGGCGATAGTCAAGGGATGACTGTATATACGTATGTGTGTATACATGTGTATGTAGTAGGACATATGTATGTATATGTGTATATATAGGTATGTGTGTATATATGTTATGTAGAATATATGTATGTATATAAAGGTATGTTTGTATATGCGTGTATGTAGGATATATGTATGTATATGTGGATATATAGGTATGTGTTTATATAGGTGTATATGTGTATCTATAGGATATACCGGGGATTTAGCTCAGTTGGTAGAGCGTCTGCTTTATCCTCCGGAAGGTCGGAGTTCGAATCTGGCTGCATCATACCATGAGACGTTAAAATTTGGGAGTCGTTGCTCCCTGCTTGGCACTCAGCATCAAAAGGATAGAACAATGCAACAACTGGTGCTGTACAGTGGCAACGGGTGCAGGGAGTGCTGGGGTCTGATGCACATTGAGCATATGTGTGTATGAAATTGTGCTATATAAGCATCCACAATAATAATATATAGGATATATGTGTATATATAGGTGTGTGTATATGTAGGATGTATATATGTATTATATGTATATATAGGTATACTAAGCATATATATATATATATATATATATATATATATATATATGTAGCTTTATCCCTTTCTCGGAAGTTGCCACAGTGAATCATCTGATTTGACAGAGGTTTTTACGTCGGATGCCCTTCCTGTCACAACCCCTTAGCAAGGGACAGAAACGCGCTGACAGTTTTGGAGCTACTCTTTACGAAAGTCAGCAATGGTTCTTTCACATGCCTCTCACCATAGACAGTGAGAGACGGCCCACCTTTGATAACCCAGTTAGCTGCACTGGGGGGACAGTGACAACCGTGTGGGGACTTGAACCCCTTACCTTAGGATCAGCGATCCTGCGCCCTATCCACTAGACCACCACTATATATATATATATATATATATATATATATATATATATATATACAGTAAAACCTCCGCTGACGAACGCTTAAGCTCACAAACTTTTCGCCTCAAGAACATTAAATTTGCGAGCATATAGTCTCTGCTGACGAACAAGTTTTCAGCGGACGAATCAAACCACGCGGTCGAACAAGCGCCCACGGTGGCGCTGACACGAGAAGCTGGACGACGCTCATGGCGTCACAGTTAAATCACACCCTTTCTTTGAGTGCGGAAGTGGTTTGTGTTTGATAGACATTTTGGACCATATTGAGTGTACTTTGCTATTATGGGACGAAAAGACCCACCACAGGCGGAGATCATTGAAAAACACGAGCGAGGTGTGCGTTTGTGTGACTCCAGCGTCCCCAGTAAGCAGTACGCTAAGTCTACCATTGCTCCCATCCTTAAGAACAAGGAAGCTATTAAAGGGTGCGTGTGTGGCTAAGGGTGTTTCAAACAGTAGGCGTTCCAAACTCTCCTTCCAAACAGTAAGTCCCTCCCTCCCTCCTCCTCCCACTCCATTCCATCAAGCCATCAACTACCATCACAAAGGTAAATAAAACCACTTTATTATACAGTACAGTTTATTTCTTTAATTACAATACAATAGCACATTTATTATACATAAAATAAGGTATATTTTTGTGTAGTTTTAAGGCTTATTTAGTAGAAAATTATGTTTTATGGGGACCTGGGAACGGATTATTCTCATTTTAATGGTTTCTTATGGGAAATAAATGTTTGGAAGACGAACTTTTCGCCTTACACACACTTTCTGGGAACCAATTATGTTCGTGAGCTGAGGTATCACTGTATATATATATATATATATATATATATATATATACACACACATATACACAAGTAGAACCTCACCTTACGAAATTAATCCGTTCCTGAGCCTTTTTCTTAACCTGGATTTTTCGTTAATTGAACCGCATTTTACATGTAAAATGTGATTCGTTCCAAGGCCCCCAATACTACCCCATAAAACCCTTAAAAATTATAAAAGCATACATTTTAAGACCTCCTTCTGCTTCAATATCGTACCAATGGTAGACGGGTTTGGCCATATTCCTTTGCAATATCACTCAACCACATACCACAAGCCCGGTTCTTCTTTTCAGTCGCACTGTGTGTGTGTGTGTGTGTGTGTATGTGTGTGTGTGTGTGTGTGTGTGTGTGTGTGTGCGCGCACATGTGTTGACCATGTCTTCTTAGCAGTTATAATCTTACAAATGTTTATGGAATGTTAAAAGCCTGAGTCAAAAAATAAAGCAATGAGCACTCTCAAAAAACTCATGAAACAACAGTAACTCCGTCCTTTACATGAAAATCATTAAAGGAGATGTAGCTCCATAAAGACAAATGGGAGGGAGCTGCGTCATCCCTCCTAGACAATGGGAGGTCAGCGGGGCGGGATGTTGGAAGATAGCAATGGGAGAGCAGCTGGTGCATTGTTTGAATGGCGCGCTTAAATGTTGCGTTTTGGTGCGTTTCGTAAGGAGAACTTGTTTCGTATACAGAGACAAACATTTTCGGAAAATGTTTTTTATAGCTTGTTTTTTTCATTTGTTGGGACAATAAGGTGAGGTACCACTGTATAGGTATGTGTATATAGGATATATAATATATATATATATTTTTTCCTTTCAGCTTTCGCCACAGCAAATCATGTGAGAGACATGGCCCGCCTTTCATAACCCAGTTAGCTGCACTGGGGGGGACAGTGACAACCTTGCGGAGAATGGGACTCAAACCCCCAACCTTTGGATCGGCGATCAAGCGCCCTATACCACGAGACCACCACTGCCCCATATATATATATATATATATATATATATATATATATATATATATATATATATATATATATATATATATATATATATATATATATATATATATATGTATGTAGACAGTAGTGGTGGTCTAGTGGTATAGGGTGCTTGATCGCCGATCCAAAGGTTGGGGGTTCGAGTCCCACTCTCCACAAGGTTGTCACTGTCCCCCCCAATGCAGCTAACTGGGTTATCAAAGGCGGGCCATGTCTCCCACTGTCTATGGTGAGAGGTTCATGTAAAAGAACCATTGCTGACTTTCGTAAAGAGGAGCTGCAAAGCCGTCAGCGTGTTTCTGTCCCGCGCTAAAAGGGTTGTGACAGGAAGGGCATCCGACGTAAAAACCTCTGCCAAATCAAACGTGCGAATCAAATGGTTCGCTGTGGCGACTCCCGAGTAAAAGGGAAAAAGCCGAAAGGAAGAGAGACGTGTGTGTGTATGTGTGCATGTCGGATAAATGCACATGTATAGCTTAGTGTAGTTTCTTTGTCTGTTTTTCTGTCTGTGTCTTTCTTTGTCAGGTTTTGTCTCTCTTCCTATTATGTCTGTTCCTCCTCTCTCTAACTTTCTGTCTTTCTATTCTTGTCTCACTTCCTGTCTCTCTGTCTGCCTACCTCACTTTCACTGTCGGTACTCCTATCAGTCTCTCTCTCTCTCTCTTTCTGTTCCTCTATTTCTTCTCACTGTCTGTCTGTATCTCTTTCTCAGACCATCTGTGTGTTCTTCTCGCCCTCTCAATCTTCTTTCCTCTTCTATCCTTTTGTATCCATTTCTTTCTCACACCTAATTGTGTTTGTCTCTTATACAGATTTATCTTACTCAGTCTCTCTCTCTCTCTCTCTCTCTCTCTCTCTCTCTCTCTCTCTCTCTCTCTCTCTGTCTCTCTCTCCCCTCTCCCTCTCTCTGTCTCTCTCTCATGTTTTGTCT
>CM045749.1:5601728-5624228 GCA_024760905.1 Plotosus lineatus
TATATATATATATATATATATATATATATATGTGTATATACACATAACTGAAATGGGAAGGAGGGGCACGTTCAGTCTGTCGTTTGTAAACAATGGACGCAGCGTCATTACGTCAGCGTACTACGTAGGTACGTTAAAACTCAAAATTCTACTTTTTTTTTAGAAAAAAAAGTAAAATACAAAAAATGTAAAATGGATGATTGTAACTCGGGGAGCATCTGTACATGGTTGCATCTGTGTGTGTCGTCTTCTCATGCAGTTCCATCTGTATGTGTGTGTATTTATATTTTATTTACATCTTATGCATTATTTTTGAATGTATAATTATTATTATTATAAGCATTTATAGCAGTGAATATGTATTTATTGATATTATATACACATATACATGTATGTATATATCAGTCGGGGGGGGGGGGGGGGTGATCCTACTTCCCGGATTTTGATGGTCGTATGGGGATCTCAGTCCCAATTAACCGCGGAAAGTGAGGGATCCCTGTATTATGTATATATTATATCCTACACTGGAGTAAACATCATGCATAAATGTGAAGCGCTCCACCAAATGTAGGCGGTTGTCGTACGGACTACTTTCGAGAAAATGGCCAAAAAAAGTAAAAGTGGTAATTTTTTATTGAAATTCGGATTTTTGCATAAACCATTAAAACAAGTATTCAACTATCACTTTCTCAAGTGAAATCGACTAAAACTCTCTAAAAATGCTTTTATTTCCATTTTTCTGATGAGTACCCTTATAAAACTAGATAAAAACAGTAGCAAACTTACCGGTTTTCTTTGCAATTATTCACCGAGTTTGGTACAAGAGACACTATAGTCCATACACCAGAAGAACGGCTGTGAAATTGTCTCTCCATTTTGGATACTGTTTTAATATTAAAATGCTGTTTCAGTGAATAAAATAAAGGTTATAAAGACGATATGCTCGTAAACAATGCAGGCTAGTTGCTAAGGAAGATCTGAAATGAGCACACTGATTGGTCAGCTCGGGCTTGCACATGCGCAGTGCCCGTCACACGTTAACTTCCGGTTTACTTCCTGACTCTAGTATACCACATGTGGAATTTATCTCTGGCTTTCTCTTCAATAACTGTGTTAGTGTAAAAGTAAGTAAGTTTATTTATAAGATTGTGAATACACATAATTTCTGGGAAAGGAGAGTGAAATGTCATCTGTGTTGTCTAGCAGCATTAGAATAAATGTTAAATTCGATGCTGGAATTCAGCTTTGAAGACGATTATTTCTCTCTCTCTCTGTCACACACACACACACACACACACACACACACACACACACACACACACACACACAGTGTGCAAACGGTTAAATGAGCAGCATCCAGATGAACTAGTGCAATTTGAATGGAAGAAAATACAGTATATGAAGGGAATGGGGCAATTGAGTGCAAATGGTGCGATAGATGCACAAATGAGCAGTTACCCACTGCTTACAGTCTCTGTGTGTGTGTGTGTGTGTGTGTGTGTGTGTGTGTGTGTGTGTGTGTGTGTGTGAGTGAGATACCTCAGGTCTGCTGGAATATTAAGAAAGACATGATTCCATTGCAATTCAAGAAAATCCCATATGCTGAGTAGTTTAGAAACGTAAAATGAGTATTGTATGAGTATTGGTGTTTTTCTCTGTATGCAAAAACTCTTCCTAGACTTGTTTTCTAAAAGTTTATATGGCTGAAGTGCATAAAAATGTTTGATTGCTAAGGACTAATGATCTTGGAAGAAGTGCGATCTTTGTGCTCATTTTTCTCTAAAACATCTTTTGAAATTTTTAGTTGGATGCTGACACAAGAAATGGCATCACTCGCTCAGTTTTCAAGGTATTGACAACATTTTTGCTGTTTTTTGCAGCTTTGGGCCTCCTCGATCTGACTCTGTACAGAGCTCATTTTTCATTTTTGGACACAAGAGCCTACATTCGGTGGAGTGGCTCACATATACCAGAGTTTACTCTTCAGGATCACAGCATGAAAAGTAAGATGTACAAACAAGTTTTATTTTTTTCAGGCAACAGTAAGTAAATAAACAATTACAACTACTGCTCCACAATCTGACTTTAAAAAAAATAACCTCTTCTGCGCTTGACCAATCAGTGGCCTGCACAGTTCTGGCTCTGCCCACATGTCATCTTATTCCCTCTACAATTAATAATATTTATATCAGATACAGAATCATTTTTCCATCTGACAGAGACCATAACTTGCTGACTCATAGCAGCACTGATTCTCTCCATCCCACCCCATCTCTCTCTCTGTCTCTCACCCCCCCACCGCCCTCTCTCACTCTCCCTCTCCTTTTCTCTCTGTCTCTCACCCCCCTCTCTCACTCTCCCTCTCCCTCTCACTTCCCCCTCTATCTCTCCCTCTCCCTCTCCCTCTTTCCCTCTCCCTTTCTCTCTCTCTCTCTCTCTCTCTCTCTCTCTCTCTCACTCTCACTCTTTCTCTATCCCTTTCTCTCTCTCTCTCTCTCTCTCCCTCTCTCGCCCTCTCTCTTTCTCTCTCTCTCTCTCTCACACTCTCCCTCTCTCTCCATCTCTCTCTGTCTCTCTCACTCTCCCCCCTCTCTCTCTCTCTCTCTCTGTCTCTCACTCTGTCTCTCACTCTCCCTCTCTCCCTCCCTCTCTTTCTCTCTCTGTCTCTCTCTCTGTCTCTCTCTCCTCCTCTCCCTCTCTCTTTCCCTCTCCCTCTCCCCTCTCTTTCTCTCCCTCTCTCCCTCTCTCTTATTCTCCCTCTCCTCTCTCACTCTCTCTTTGTCTCTCACTCTCTCTCTCACTCTCTCCCCTCTCACTCCCCACCTACCCCCCTTCCTCTTCTTTCTCACATCCACACTTTAATAAACAATGTCAAGCCCTCTACCTAAGTTCCTGAGTAACGCATCGATAAGATGCATGACTATTAAACCGGAGATCGCAAGTTCGAATCTAGGTTAAATGCCACAGCTATCCGTGGCTGGGAGCTGATTGGCCGAGCTCTCATGGGAGGGAGGCACGGCATACACTCACTTTCCTGTCACTCTCAGTAATCACCAACCAATCATGCGCTCTGTTAGCTCATTCATAAGGGGATGGACAAGTGTGCGAGACGACCCACAAATACGCATGTGCTGCATAAGTGGCGGGTGCCTAGCATTGCTTTATCTCTTCCCTGATCGGTGGTGGTCATGTGATAGGGAAGATAACACCTGATGGGTGGGAATCAGGTATGACTAAATTAGGGAGAAAATGGAAAAAAAAATTCATGCAGCAGTAACTACAGGAAACGAGTCTTTCCTGAACATTAATATCCTTCCTTCCTTGAGATACAGGGTGTGAAAGGAAAGGAGAGAAACAGGACAGAAGGGGACAGGTTCCAAGATTCATGCAGAGAAATCATACTGCAGAAGGAAGAGGATGGCTGTTGCCATACCGACCCAACCACTGACGGTAGTGTTCCTGTACAGACAGATGACAGAAGCTGAGGAGAAGTACCGAGCAAGTGAGGGGCGTCTCAGTGAAGTACTGACAAAATTTTATCCACGCCTTAAAATCTGAACTTATCAAATCCGATGCCCGCACTCGTTCCTAAAGCTTCCCCTGGATTCCTGCAGCCTGGCCACGAGCTACCAAGTGACAACTGCTGCTTACCCAAAATACACACAGAGGGTTATGAGTTAGGCTGAAGAAGTATGAAGAGTACGAGGAGTGCTGGGAGCAAGTGAACTAGGAGCATCAGGAGTATAAGGTGTGTGGGAGGAGTGGGAGGAGTATAAGATGTGTGGGAGGAGCGTGAGGAGTATAAGGTGTGTGGGAGGAGTGGGAGGAGTATAAGATGTGTGGGAGGAGCGTGAGGAGTATAAGGTGTGTGGGAGGAGCATCAGGAGTATAAGATGTGTGGGAGGAGCGTGAGGAGTATAAGGTGTGTGGGAGGAGCATCAGGAGTATAAGGTGTGTGGGAGGAGTGGGAGGAGTATAAGATGTGTGGGCGGAGTGGGAGGAGTATAAGCTGTGTGAGAGGAGCATGAGGAGTATAAGATGTGTAGGAGGATCATGAGAAATATAAAATGTGTTGGAGGAGCATGGGGAGTATAACATGTGTGAGAGGAGTGTGAGGAGTATAAGATGTGTGGGAGGAGCATGAGGAGTAATGTGTGTGAGGAGCATGAGGTGTGTGGGAGGAGTGTAAAATGTGGGGGAGGAGCCTGAGAAGTATAAGGTGTCTGTGTGTGCAGTTGCCTGAATCATTTCTGACCATTCAATTCTGAGTTAATATCATTTTCAAATAATTTTAATATAATTTTATTCTCCTTTTAATATTTTAAAATCTTTTTTAATCATCGGAGGAGAAGAGTGCAAGGTTCTCCTCACTCAGAACGAATAGGCTCCGTGAATCTAGGAGTTGTAATATATGATGAGATAATAATAAATGGATAATAATTACAGTGTCGAGTTTTGATTGAATTGAATTTTCTTTATGAGAAGAAAGAACGGGGATTAAAGGAACAACGGGCGAAACGCCGATCTCATACCACAGGATATGATGACGGTTGTAATAAGATGAGACTTGGCAGTGAAAATGCAGCGTTAACGAGAGGAAGAGGTGAAGACATCCTGCCTGGCCTCCCACTGCCCCGCATTGCCACCCAGCACTCTCCCAGGTGACAACCGGCACACTCTGCCTCCCACTTCTCCAACTTACTTTCTCCCACCTTGCCCTGCCTCCCATCACCCTTCTCAGGAGACCACCGGCACATTCTGCCACCGACTACCCCATCCTACTTGTACCACCTTGCCCAATCTCCCACAGGTCCATCCAGCCTCCCACTGCCTTGCACTGTCTTCCCCTGTCCCATTATGTCTCTCACTACCCTATTCTGCTTTCAACCATCCCGCCCTGCCCAGTTTCTCACCAGCCCGGCCTACCGCCCACTGTCCCACCGTCTTCTGACTGCCTCTTATTGCTTTCCACTATCCCACCCTGCCGCCCACTGCCCCACCCAAACTTCTACTGCCCGGCCCTGCCTCCCAGTGCCCCTCACATTAAACAACACATCCATTTAAAAAATCCATAAATTATTAAATCTGACTAGTGTTAACATGAAGTAAAAAAAATATATATATATATATATACACACACACACACACTAAGTGTGTAAATCAAGAAGGCACTGCTGTGATAACATGACCGTGTTGCATGGCATCATTGTTCCTGCGCGCTCTAGAAGATAACTACATTAGCGAGGTAGCTAAGTACAAGTACACACACTAAGCTAAACACATTATATAAAGAAGTATCTACGACGGACGTGTGAAGCGAACTGAAACGCTTTAACCTATAGGATGCTTCAGACAGACGAATCCCTGAAAAGACCATTTACAAAGCGGCTCAAACATCAGTCGAACTAACGCGAGCAACACAGCTCACGGCTCGTTAGCAAATTTTAGCTAATCATTAGAAACTTAGCATCACATTAATATGGATGCTCAAAGGAAATGTTCATGTGATTAAACAGATCAATACGAAAGTAATTAGATAATAAATATTTGATAACACCAGCGCAGCTAGCCGGGTTATTAAAGGCCGGCCGTGTCTCTCACTGTCTGTGGCGAGAGGTTCATGTGAAAGAACCGTTGCTGACTTTCGTCAAGAGGAGCTGCAAAGACGTCAGCATGTTTCTGCCCTGCGATGGCCTGGCGAACGAATATTTTATACTTCCTTTCAGTCTTTGCTTGTTTTTAATTAAACTGCAGCAACATATTCATTAAATTGTTTGTGAATCAGTCACAGCTTGTGTGTGTGTGTGTGTGTGTGTGTGTGTGTGTGTGTGTGTGTGTGTGTGTGTGTGTGAGAGAGAGAAAGAGAGAGAGAGAGTGTGTGTGTGTGTGTGTGTGTGTGTGTGTGTGTGTGTGTGTGTGTGTGTGTGTGTGTAAAATATTCTGTAGAGAAATCCAGGCGCACCGTACGGTCTCTGTTATTCCACGCAATGTGTTAAACCCGGTTATGTGCAGCTCCGTGTACTCTACGCGCCGTCCGAAAACAGGTCAACCTCAAAACTACAACAAAAACTCCTCAGCATGATGCCTCGTCTGAAATAACATGAATCCTGAGCCGAGAGTTTCACGAAAGATCAACATACAAGGAGAAAATCGCAACCTTTTGTTCCAAGAAACAAAAAACAGAAAAGAAATTCACTCCAACTCCATTCAAACCCAACACCAGTCCCCAGACACGCCCACTTCACATATCGACTTTCAGTATCTTCGCGACTTTTTTTCAGTATTTTTATATAATTTTCAGTAACACTTCTTCCACACACATGAATTACTAACAAATGTATTTGTAAGCAATATTATTAACATATTTATTTTATATCATACGTAAAATCTCGAGGTAGGACGACAACACCATCATATGACTCATATGCAAAAACAGGAAGTCAGTAGGAAAGGTGTGAGTCGGGATCAACAGTCCTCACAGCGAGGAGGAAATAGCTTTCCGTTACCATCGCTGCCGTCCGTCGATATGGGAAATGATGACCTTCGCATAAGGTGAACTCATTTTCCACTCGTTTCTGCGGCCATGTCCATTATCATAGCCGTCGCCTTCGAACGCGAGCACTGAAACCCTTTAGCGATGTCGGAATCTTTGAAAGCTTTTTTCCCGGTCGATGTAATTCTGTCCATGGCGCTTATCGGCAGGTTCGACTCGAAACACAAATCCACCACCATCGCATCTGCACGAGCGTGTTCAACGCCTTTTCGTCCATTGAGTTTTTTATTTTAAAGAACTGTTTGATTCCACTGGTTTCTGACTGACTGGCCATCGCCGCGGGTTCAGAATGTTTTTAAGAGTTGACGTGCCTCCAACAATTGTCGTGACCTCCACGAGTGATATTCAGGTCGGTTACACAAAGTTTGCAATGTGCAGATTCATTTCCTAACCTGCTGGCTGTGAAGCGCGGCCATTCTAATGAATATCGTGGAAGAAATACTGTGGAGAATCTGTACTGGTAGGCATCTCTGACTCGCAACAGCTCTACTCAGTCTACTCCCACCTCCACCCCACACTCCCAACCCGACTCCCACCTCCACCCCTCACTCCCAACCCGACTCCCACCTCCACCCCACACTCCCAACTCGACTCCCACCTCCACCCCACACTCCCAACTCGACTCCCACCTCCACCCCTCACTCCCAACCCGACTCCCACCTCCACCCATCACTCCCAACCCGACTCCACCTCCACCCCACACTCCCAACCCGACTCACACCTCCACCCCACACTCCCAACCCGACTCACACCTCCACCCATCACTCCCAACCCGACTCACACCTCCACCCCTCACTCCCAACCCTACTCCCACCTCCACCCCTCACTCCCAACCCGACTCACACCTCCACCCATCACTCCCAACCCGACTCACACCTCCACCCTCACTCCCAACCCTACTCCCACCTCCACCCATCACTCCCAACCCGACTCCCACCTCCACCCCTCACTCCCAACCCTACTCCCACCTCCACCCATCACTCCCCAACCCGACTCACACCTCCACCCATCACTCCCAACCCGACTCACACCTCCACCCATCACTCCCAACCCGACTCACACCTCCACCCATCACTCCCAACCCTACTCCCACCTCCACCCATCACTCCCAACCCTACTCCCACCTCCACCCCACACTCCCAACCCGACTCCCACCTCCACCCATCACTCCCAACCCTACTCCCACCTCCACCCCACACTCCCAACCCGACTCCCACCTCCACCCCACACTCCCAACCCGACTCCCACCTCCACCCCACACTCCCAACCCGACTCACACCTCCACCCCACACTCCCAACCCGACTCACACCTCCACCCCACACTCCCAACCCGACTCACACCTCCACCCCTCACTCCCAACCCGACTCCCACCTCCACCCCACACTCCCAGCCCGACTCCACCTCCACCCCACCTCCCAACCCGACTCCCACCTCCACCCCTCACTCCCAACCCGACTCCACCTCCACCCCACACTCCCAACCCGACTCACAGCTCCACCCCATACTCCCAACCCTACTCCCACCTCCACCCATCACTCCCAACCCGACTCCCACCTCCGACTCACACCTCCACTCCACACTCTCAACCAACCCTACTCCCACCTCCACCCCACACTCCCAACCCTACTGCCACCTCCACTCCACACTCCCAACCCTACTCCCACCTCCAGCCCACACTCCCAACCCAACTCACACCTCCACCCATCACTCCCAACCCGACTCCCACCTCCGACTCACACCTCCACCCCACACTCTCAACCAACCCTACTCCCACCTCCACCCCACACTCCCAACCCTACTGCCACCTCCACTCCACACTCCCAACCCTACTCCCACCTCCAGCCCACACTCCCAACCCGACTCACACCTCCACCCCACACTCCCCAACCCGACTCCCACCTCCACCCCACACTCCCAACCCTACTCCCAACCACACTCCAAGCAACACTCCCAACCCTACTCCCACCTCCACTTTCAGCCCCCACTGATCCTCCAGCTCCCCTTCTGACTATAGACCCAAACCTACTCCCAACTACACTCCAAACAACACTGCCAACCCGACTTTCAACTCACTTGGTGAAATTCAGCAACTTCCATCAAGTCTGAAGTGTCTAATGGTTTTAGTATATACTACAAAAAACAAACAAATAAACTAAATCTGGACTTTTATAGTTTTTCATTTTTTAATATACATTAAATATGACAGAGGCGGGTCGGGTGATCTCCACACATGCGACTAATAGCTAAGCACTGTGTAGCTAATGGCATCTTTATAAACTCATTTAGTGTTTTAGAATACAGGGATCCCTCACTTTCCGCGGTTAATTGTGTTTTAGTATATATCCATCCATTCTTTGATCTGAGGCGGAACTTTATCCAACTAGTATCACCTGGAGGCTGGAGCCTATCTCAGCCAACTCCAGGTAAAATGTACCGCTCAACAGTCCATGGCACAGCGAAAACACACACACACACACACACACACACACACACACACACACACAGGTTCAATCTAGAACATAGCTAATTTTTTATCTTTTATCTTTCTAATTTTTTATCTATGAGAGGAGTCTGCAGTACCCGGAGAGAACCAATGCAATCACAGGGAGAATATGCAAACTCCACAGAGCAATATCCTCGTGGAGCCCAGAAATCAAACCCTGAACCTCTTTGTTGTGAGAAAGGCATCCTAACCACTACACCACTAGCCGCTCAGTCTTAGCATACCTGAACGACACAGGTACATGAGAGGAAAAAAAAGTTTGTTTATAGGTCATATTTATATGAAAAGATCATATAGCAATTTAAATCATTAATTATTTTCAGAATTGGAATCATGGCAAACTGAGGTGTGTGTGTGTGTGTGTGTGTGTGTGTGTGTGTGTGTGTGTGTGTGTGTGTGTGTGTGTATCGATGTGTGCTATATCGTTACACACCTGGTGGATTCCACTGATGGTATTTTGGCTCTGATGGCGTGTGGATACAACAAAAACTTCTCGGTGTTATTAACTATAAAAGAAAGAAAAGAGAGAAATGGGCAAAAAACATCAGAATACGAGCTGTGAGGTTTCGGATCCTCTCTCTCACTCTCTCTCACACACACTCACTCTCTCTCTCTCACACACACACACACTCACTCGCTTTCTCTCACTCTCTATGTCTCTGTCTCTCACTCTATCTCTCTCTCTCTCTCTGTCTCTCCCTCTCTCTCACTCTCTCTGTCTCTAACTCTCAATCTGTCTCTCTCTCTCTCTCTCTGTCTCTCACTCTCTCTCTGCATCTCACTCTCTGTCTCTGTCACTCTCTCTCTTCTCTCTCTCTGTCACTCTCTCTCTTTCTTCTCACTCTCTATCGCTTCTCCCTCTCTCTCTCTCACTCACTATCTCTCCATCTCTCTCTCTCTCTCTCACTCTCAATCTCTCCATCTCTCTCTCTCTCTCTCAATCGCTCTCTCACTCTCTCTCTCTCTCTCTCTCTCTCTCTCTCTCACTCTCTCTGTCTCTCTCACTCTTTCTCTCACACATATATACACGCACACACACAAGTTGGCTAAGCTAAATTCCACACAGACGACCCTCAGGGCCAGAGAGACATTCTAGCTGAAAAAATAATCCAAACAAACACACACACACACACACACACACACACACACACACACACACACACACACACACACATGCACACACACACTCCAAATCTCACTTTCTATTGATCTCAATTGACATATCTGTGTGTGTGTGTGTGTGTGTGTGTGTGTGTGTGTGTGTGTGTGTGTGTGTGTGTGTGTGCGCGTTTCTGTAGGAAGAGCTGGAAGGATATTGTGTGCTGGAGGCCAAAAAAATACCTAGAGCTGAGATCACACACACCAAGCTGGACTGGACATGGAAAACCCTCAGGGCCAATAAGGCATTCCAGCCGAAAAAAAATAATCCAAGCAAACACACACACACACACACACACACACACACACACACACACACACACACACACAAAGCTGGAGAGAAATGTCATTCCTGTGGATGTGGAGAGACTACGTAATTATATAGCTCAGTACACACACACACACACACACACACACACACACACACACACACACACACACTCACACACAAACACAGAATGAGCTAATAAAAGCAGTGATGTGATGAAACTCTATCTTGGCTTTTCGAACTGTTCTACCTCTCTATATTAAGCAGAGGTAAAATTTTAAAATACACACGCACGCGTTCACACACACACACACACACACACACACACACACACACACACACACACACACAGTGTTTCAGTCCTAAGACAGACACTGTTCCTCATCTTCCTGTTTGTTCTTCCATCTCAACTTTTCATATCTCTCTCACTCTCTCTCACTCTTTCTCTCTCTTTCTCTCTCACTCACACTCACACTCACACACACACACACACACACACACACACACACAAACAGGGTTGACCAGGAAATGCGGATTTTTATCCAAAGTGCTGTTTATTTATTTGAAACGCTTTGTGCTCAATACTTCAGGCTCAAACTCGTCTCACTACTTCGCCATGGATACGGTGAAGGAGAGGTTTATTTAACATTAATGTGAGGAGCCTCCAGCGTCTACATTAAAGATAAACTTTCCAATCAAAGCAGATTGCAGTTTTTTTTTTTAAGAAAGAGAGAAGGTGAGAGCGGATGAGGGCAGGTGAGGGCGGGGCTGATTATAGCCGCTATAACATCAGTGAGTTTTACATTAAACGAAAAGTAACTTATGGCACAAAGGCTTCTGGAAATTGCTGTGAATTCTGGGTAAACTCGGGTCCTCATCTCCTTGAGGTGGGGATGGGGATGGAGGGGCTGACAAAGAGGCGATAAAATAATATTGGAACGGGTCCCGCGTGCTGCCCTGGCGGTGGCAGATAAGCAGATTTCCTCATTCTATTCTCACATTTTGTGTTTTACCGTTAACGTCAGGCCGTCATCACTCACAGTAACGAGGCGGTTAATAACGACACTCTGGAGAGCTTTAGCTTCTTTTACTCACGCCGGGCTCCCAGGGGACCACTATTGAAACAGCTCATTCTTCCTGACATCTCTCTGCATTTCTTCCGTCAACGACCCGAGTTTTGTTTTTTCTTTCCGATAACAAAGCGCCAGATTCCCGAGAACCGTTAAAAGGTTTTCAGGAACGTTGTTGATTTTACGTTGCTATCAGTCATCAAGACCTGACAGGAGTGTTACAAAAACATCACAAACCAGACGGCGAGATATTCAGAGAGAAATTTAGCAGTGAAAAGTCAAAAAAAGGTAAAACAATGCTAAGAAACAACATGAAACATGATACAACGAGGAGGACGAAAGTCCCAGCACCTCACCCTCTACCTTGAAAACTAATAAATAAAAGAATAAATGTAATCCGAATGCACTGAGATGTCGTCAGGACTCAAATGTTGTAGTCATGGCTACAGATTAAAACTCATTTATGCTCAGCAGTAAATATGACAAATATGGGCGGAGCCAACATCCTGTACTCTGCATTTATATTCTATATTCATTCATTCAAGCACAATGACTTTAATTTTCAAATGATTATTGGTTATTCAATCATTTTCTAAGCTGGTTAATCATAATCAGGGTCGGGGAGATTGGCACCCATCTCAGCCAACTCTGGGTGAAGGTGGAGTACACCCTGAACAACTCACCAGGCCATTGTAGGCAAAACACACACACACACACACACACACACACACACACACACACACACACACACAACCATCCACACTCACTTTCACACACTTGGAACAGTTACTTCACCTACTGTGCATGACGTTGGACTGTGTGAGGAAACCTGAGTACCCGGAAGAAACCCAGACAAGCTGAACTTGGTAATTGAACCCAGGAACTTCTTGAAATGAGGTGGACGTCCTAACCACTAAACCACCTGAATGTAATTCATAAAAATAAATAAGTAATAAATTTATTCATGAACATTAAGATAAAAAATAAAAAGTAAATGCATTCGAGATGAAACAAAGCCGCAGTTAAAAATCAGCTTCAGTTGTACTTTATACATTTCCACCCTTGATCTACACTGTAGCTGCTACACCACTTTGAAGATGAAGATGAAACAGTAACACACTCGATCCAGTAGAAGGCAGTGATGTGCAGTAAACTCAAAATTAAAACCAAACCAGGCCAATTTTTCAGAATAGTGGAACAAAGCCTGCGATGGCCTGCCGAGCTGTCCAGGGTGGGATGGGCACCAGCCGCCCGATGACCCTAATTAGGATTAACCATCTTAGAAAATGAATGACTGAAAAGGGCTCAGGCACAGTGGCGCAGTGGTTAGCACGTCCACCTCACAATAAGAAAGTCCTGGGTTTGCCCTTTAATTTTTGGTGAGTGAGTAAAAAAAATATTTTTTGTCAATTATCAGAATGTGCTTGACTAAAGATGAAATAGAGCAGTACCCCTGGACACCATTGGGGGCAGTAAAACCAATAAAATACAGGGATCCGTCAATTTCCATGGTGAATTGGGACCGAGATCCCCCGCGACCCCCGAATCCGTAAAGTAGGATCGAACCCACCGACTGATATATATATATATATATATATATATATATATATATATATATATATATATATATATATATATATATATATAGTACATGTATCTTGTTCTTCTTTTCCTTTCGGCTGTTCCCTTCAATGGGTCGCCACAGCAAATCATCCGCCTCCATCTCACCCAGTCCTCTGCATCTTCTTCTCTTGTCCAACAACCTTCATGTCTTCCTTCACCACATCCATAAATCTCTTCTTTGGTCTTCCTCTAGGCCTTCTGCCTGTTAGTTCCAACCTCAGCATCCTACTGCCAATATACTCACTATCCCTCCTCTGTACATGTCCAACCCATCTCAATCTAGCCTCTCTGACTTTGTCTCCAAAACATCTAACATGTGCTGTCCCTCTGATGTACTCATTCCTGATCCTATCCATCCTCGTTACTCCCAGAGAGAACCTCAACATTTTCATCTCTGCTACCTCCAACTCTGACTCCTGTCTTTTCCCCAGGGCCACTGTCTCTAAACCATACAACATCGCTGGCCTCATCACCGTCTTGTACACTTTTCCCTTCATTCTTGCCGATACTCTCCTATCACACATCACACCGGACACTTTTCTCTATCCATTCCAACCTGCCTGCACGCGCTTCTTCACCTCTTTTCCGCACTCTCCATTGCTCTGGATTGTTGAGCCTAAGTACTTAAAATCCTCCACCTTCTTTATCTCTGCCCCCTGTAACCTTAAAGGTCCTCTTGGGTCCTTGTCGTTCACACACATGTATTCTGTCTTCCTGAGACTAACCTTCAATCCCCTCCTTTCCAGGGCATACCTCCACCTCTCTAGATTTTCCTCCACTTGTTCTCTGCTCTCACTACAGATCACGATGTCATCTGCAAACATCATAGTCCATGGAGATTCTTGTCTAACCTCGTCTGTTAGCCTGTCCATCACCATAGCAAACAAGAAGGGGCTGAGAGCTGACCCTTGATGCAGTCCCACCTCCACCTTGAACTCTTCTGTCACACCGACAGCACACCTCACCACTGTTTTACATCTCTCATACATGTCCTGCACCACTCTAACATACTTCTCTGTCACTCCAGACTTCCTCATACAATACCACAGTTCTTCTCTCGGCACCCTGTCATATGCTTTCTCCAGATCCACAAAGGCACAATGCAGCTCCTTCTGACCTTCTCTGTACTTCTCTATTAACATCCTCAAGGCAAACACTGCATCTGTGGTGCTCTTTCTTGGCATGAAACCAAACTGTTGTTCACAAATGCTGACCTCTGCCCTTAGTCTTGCTTCCACTATTCTTTCCCATAGCTTCATTGTATGGCTCATCAACTTTATCCCTCTGTAGTTTCCACAACTCTGTACAGCTCCCTTGTTCTTAAAAATGGGCACCAGCACACTTCTCCTCCATTCCTCTGGCATCTGCTCACTTTCTAAGACCTTGTTGAATATTCTTGTCAGAAAATCTACTGCTACCTCCCCTAGACACTTCCATACCTCAACTGGTATGTCATCAGGGCCAACTGCCTTTCCACTCTTCATCCTCTTCAATGCCCTCCTCACTTCTCCCTTACTAATCTTTGCTACTTCCTGCTCCTCAATGGTCACCCCTTCTACTCTTTTTTCTCTCTCATTTTCCTCATTCATCAGCTCTTCAAAGTACTTTTTCCATCTTCCCAGCACACTTCTGTCATTAGTCAATACATTTCCCTCTCTGTCCTTTATCACTCTAACTTGCTGCACATCCTTCCCATCTCTATTTCTCTGCTGTGCTAACCTGTATAAATCATTTTCTTCCTCCTTACTGTCCAACCTATCATACAAGTCATCATATGCCCTCTGTTTAGCCTTTGACACCGCTACCTTCACCTTACGCTGTGTCTCCCTGTACTCCTGTTTACTCTCTTCGGTCCTCTCAATGTCCCACTTGTTCTTGGCTAACCTCTTCTTTTGTACACACTCCTGCACTTCCTCATTATACCACCAAGTTTCCTTATCTACTTTCCTTCCAGAGGACACACCAAGTACTCTCCTACCGGTCTCCCTGATCACATTGGCTGTGGTTGTCCAGTCATCTGGAAGCACTTCCTGACTACCAAAAGCCTGTTTCAACTCCTCCTTGAAGAAAACACGACACTCTTCCTTTTTCAGCTTCCACCACTTTGTCTTCTGCTCTGCCTTTGCCTTTTTCACCTTTCTCACCATTAGTGTCATCCTGCACACCACCATCCTATGCTGTTTGGCAACACTCTCACCCACTATGACTTTGCAGTCACTGACTTCCTTCAAATTACATCGCCTACACAAGATGTAGTCTACCTGTGTGCTCCTACCTCCGCTTTCATAAGTCACCCTATGCTCCTGTTTCTTCTTGAAGTAAGTATTCACCACAGCCATTTCCATCCTTTTTGCAAAATCGATCAACATCTGTCCTTCTGTGTTCCTGTCCTGGATACCAAACCTGCCCATCACTTCCTTGTCCCCTCTGTTGCCTGCACCAACATGTACATTGAAGTCTGCTCCAATGACCACTCTTTCACCTCTGGGGGTACTCTGCATCACTTCATCTAACTCACTCCAGAATCTCAATCTCTCCTTCTCTTCTAGCTCACATCCTGCCTGTGGGGCATAAGCACAAACAACATTGACATCACGCCTTCAATTTCTAACTTAAGACTCATCACTCTGTCTGACACTCTTTTCACTTCTCGAACATTCCTGACAAACTCCTCCTTCAAGATGACTCCGACTCCATTTCTCTTCCCATCCACACCATGATAAAACAGCTTAAACCCTGCTCCTAAGCTTTTAGCTTTGCTACCTTTCCACCTGGTCTCCTGAACACACAGTATGTCCACCTTCCTCCTCTGCATCATGTCAGCCAGCTCCCTATCTTTTCCTTGCATAGTTCCAACATTCAAAGTCCCTACTCTCAGTCCTAGACTCACGCATTTCCTCTTCTCTCTCTGCCTACGGACACGCCTCCCGCCTCTCCTTCTTCGATGTCTTCGACCAACAGTAGTCCAATTTCCATCAGCACCCTGTTGGTTGACAGCACTGATGGCGGTCGTTGTTAACCCGGGCCTCGACCGATCCGGTATGAATTTTGTTTTGATAATTTGCATTTTTAAATGTGGCAGAAGTTTTACGCTGGATGCCCTTCCTGTCGCAACCCTCTGCATTTATCCGGGCTTGGGACCGGCATAAGGGGGAGAGACACGGGTTAGTGCCCCCCCGCCTCATGGCTGCATTGTATGTGTATATAATATCACTAAACACATATTCAATGCTATAAATGCTTATCATAACAATTAAATATTCAAAAATAATGCATAGGATGTAAATAAAATATAAATAATCACACAAACAGATGTGCACCTACATAAAAATGTAACTAGTTTTGATGGGAGGTTTTGGGTTGTTTTTTTGGTTTGTGTTTGTTTGGGGGATTTTTTTTTTTTTTTTGCATATATTTTTTTTTAGTTAGTTTTTAATTAGATGAAAATTTAAAAACAAAAAATGATGCACTGAAGCCACATGCATTGAAGTTTGAAGTAGCAAGGGAATCCTGTACAAGAAACACCTTTTTTACTTTTTAGTACGATTTCTCTTGTCTCTCTGTGTGTGTGTGTGTGTGTGTGTGTGTGTGTGTGTGTGTGTGTGTGTGTGTGTGTGTGTGTGTGTGTGTGTGTGTGTGCGCGCGCGCGCACTGATGGCACCCTGCTCTTGCACACCCTTCCATGGGTGCTGATGGTGTGTACACATAGGTATCTGGGACGCAATCTCCATGCTCTCTATGTTTTCTTCACAATTTATTATGACTCGTCGATATTATGATGCGGCTGCAAGCAAACCTGTGGATTAAAACCATCACGAATCCCATCAGGATTTGACTGAAGGGTTTTTATCTTCATGCTCTCGTGTGCACAAAAAACTAAACAATAAAACATCAAAACCTGCTTTTCCGTTGTTATTGGATTGTAGTTTTCCTTTTGTTACAGGGAACATTACAGGGTCCATAACAAATCCTAAACACACACACACACACACACACACACACACACACACACACACACACACACACACACACACACACACACTGAGGCATGGTTCTGTCTCTTCTCAGGAGCTGCTGATTCTAATCTGACAGGGACATGGACCTGACCACAACACACACACACACATACAGTACTCTCTCTCTCTCTCTCTCTCTCTCTCTCTCTCTCTCGCTCTCGCTCTCTCTATTTGCATACATTACAAATGCTAACCACAAACCTATGAATATGCTCCAAAAACACACACACACACACACACACACACACACACAGCACTTGTCTCTATCTCACTTTGTCCACCGGATCCTCTGTCCCCATCAATGATCTCATTCTATTTTTTTTTTGTCTCACCTTATGTCTTTCTCTCGCTGTGTCTCTCTCTCCCTGTCTGTGATTATCTTTATCTGTCTTTCCCTCTCTCGTCAATTCTGTCTCACTTTAACTCCCTCATTCTCTGTCGATCTCTCTCCTTCTATTCCCACTTCTTTTTGTTTCTTTCACTCCCCTTAATTCTTTCCACCTCTTTTCCTGATCTCTCTCTCTCTCTCTCTCTCTCGCTCTCTCTCACACACACACACACACACACACACACATGCGCATACTTCTTGTTGCATCTCCGGCTCATCCTCTGTTCCCCTTCCATTCTCTCCCACTCTTTCTGCCTTTCTTCCCGAGTTCTGCCTATTAGTGCTTTTCTCTTTAAATCTCCCACATTCTCTCTCCTTCTCTCTACATGCTGTGTCTGTGTGTGTGTGTATGTGTGTGTGTGTGTGTGTGTGTGTGTGTGTGAGAGAGAGAGAGAGAGAGAGAGAGAGAGAGAGAGAGAGAGTGAGAGTGGCTGTTTGCAGAGAGCATTTTTTTCTTTTTTCTTCAGCATGTTTTCTTTGTCTCTTTAATTTCTTTCTGAGTTTTGCAGATTTTTTAGTTTTCAGAGGGAGTGTGGTAGAGTTGGAGGTAGGAGTAGAGTTGGAGGTGGAGGTAGAGGTGGAGATAGAGTTGGAGGTGGAGGTAGAGGTGGAGGTAGAGTTGGAGGTGGAAATAGAGGTGGATGTAGAGGTTGCGGTAGAGTTGAAGGTGGAAGTAGAGTTGGAGGTAGAGGTGGAAGTGGAGGTAGAATTGGAGATGGAGGTAAAGTTGGAGGTGGAAGTAGAGTTGGAGGTGGAGGTAGAGTTGGAGGTGGAGGTAAAGTTGGTGGTGGAGTTAGAGGTGGAAGTAGAGTTGGAGGTGGAGATAGAGTTGGATTTGGAGGTGGAGGTGAAAGTAGAGTTGGAGGTGGAGGTAGAGTTGGAGGTAAAGTTGGTGGTGGAGTTAGAGGTGGAAGTAGAGTTGAAGGTGGAAGTAGAGTTGGAGGTGGAGGTAGATTTGGAGGTGGAAGTAGAGTTGGAGGTGGGAGTAGAGTTGGAGGTGGAGGTGGAGTTGGATTTGGAGGTGGAGGTGGAAGTAGAGTTTGAGGTGGAGGTAGAGTTGGAGTTGGAGGTAGAGGTGGAGGTGAGCGCTTGTGCTTTGCACACCAAAAAATGTCTTTTGGCTGGAGAAGCTGACCCGCCGACTCGCCATTAAAATAGTCCCGCCCATCAGCTGCACGGTGGAGGACTGTGTTCTGGCTGTGGGGGAACTGTTCGGGTTTGATGGCGTGAAATCAGCATCGAGGATGAACAGTGCGGTGGTGATGTTCCTGGATTGTGTAGATAAAGTGAATCAGGTTGTAGAGGGCGGGGTTGAGGTTCAGGGAACTTTCATCCCGTTCTCTCCCTGCTCAGCCCTGCCATGAGGGTCACCATCTCTATTCATCCGGGACGAGGTCCTGGAGAGGGAGCGGTCCCAGTACGGTCGGCCCTTATCTCCAATTAAAATAATCTCATTAAACTTTAAGTCCCCTCACCTGGAGCATGTCGTCTCCTTCAAGTGATGATGAGCCTAAAAAGTACAGTGGCCGGGTGCTGTCTCCCATCCGCCGGCGGAGCGGGGAACGGAGCCAGCAGCCGTGCCAGCGGGAGAACCGACGAGTTCTCACAGCCCAGACACACAGACAGACAGTATGCAGAATGTTACAGACACTATGGTGGGCACACAGGTGCCAGGCACAGGCCAAAGGTGGAGAGTGACCGGTGTGTAGATAATTAAAATAGTAAGTGGATGGAAAAAGGGGGACGGAAGGAAAGGGCGGGGCAGATAGCAGCCAGGGTGACAGAATCCGTGTTGGAGGAAGCTGCTGATGAGGCGGAGAATGTAACAGTAAATCCCAACAACAGAACAATCACAGAAACAAAAATCAACAAGAGCAGCAAAGTTACAAAGGCCTGACAGGAGGAGGAGACATCTTTGTCCCGGGGGCGGGACCGACTGTCTGACAGTGATAAAGATAATACCGAGAAATCGGGCAGCGAGAGCGCGGATATCATTCATTCATTTTCTGAACCGCTTAACCCTAAGTATGGTCACTGGCAGATGGGCTGGCGCCAATCTCAGCCGATACTGGGCGCGGGCATGGTACACCCTGGACGGCTCGCCAGACCATCGCAGGGTCGCATATAACATGGCAAGAATAGAAAAATTCCTACAAAACATTAAAGATTTTAGGGAGAAGGTTGAAAATTTCTTCCCTGATTTCAAACCATTCTGAGACTCGGTCCATTTTTATATGAGATAGTCAGGTGAGCCCAGGACAGCTAGGGGAGCCCAGGACAGCCAGGTGAGCCCAGGACAGCCAGGTTTCACAGACCAAGCGGTTTTTAGAAAATTAGTGTTGAAGATTAAAAATCAACTCGCTGAAGATGATTGAATATATTTTTTCATTTGCGATATTTCAACCTGCTTTTCCTTCTCTCGTGGTTCTGTTCTTCCATCAATTTTATTTCAACATCTGCACTTTTAAAATCGTCACACTAAACATAAACGGAGCGAGACGCGACAAAAAGAGCCTCGGTGTTTATTTTGATTAAAATAAAGAACTGAATGTTGTTTTCTCCAGGAGAGCCACAGCACGGTGGAGAATGAAGGCGTCTGGAGGCGGGAATGGAACCCACGGGTTTATTTTAGTTATAAACGCAGCAATAGTGGGGGCGGAGTTATATTTTGTCGAGATTTTAACCCGGTTTCTGTTACTGTTGAAGATGTGATGGCGGCTCATTTTTAAAAATCTGGAGCTGGAGCTGGAAAGGGTTAAAATGTTTTTAAATGTTTCCGCTCCAACCGCAGCACAGAGAAACTCCTCTTCCTACGCGCCCTGGACCATGTGATCCACTGGTGCGGTCGGGACGAGTATCTGGTGATTTTAATTGTACAGAGAATCATATTTTAGACCGAAATCACCCTGAACCCCACATGGCCTCGCAAAGGACGTTAAAGAAACTTGTGGAGACACACGAGCCGGAGATGTGTGGAGAAACATCTACAGCAGCGGCCGGCAGTGCACCTGGCTCCACTCGAACGATGGACTCCTGTCCATGGCCAGGCTCGACAGGTTCTGTTGCTGTAAACATCATTTTAATGTGTTAAAAATGGTTCCATTAGGCCGGTGGGCTTTTGAGTCCATTCGTGGGTCGAGTGCTGTATTTTAATCAACAACATCAGGTGTGGAAGTGAAACTGGCATTTTATCAGCAGCACTTTTATCTGACGGAGGTTTCAGAGAAGCTTCTACTGGTTTTTGGACGATTTTAGACAAATAAAGTCCGGTTTCAGTTCTTCGCAGCAGTGGTGGGACATCGGGAAAAGTGAAATTAAATCTCTGCACCTGCAGTACACTCGCAATGTCCCCAGGAACCTGATCAGATCCATTAAAGATTTGAAGAGAGAGAGAGAGAGATGGTGGAGCTGCAAACTTTGGGAGACTCCACAGCAGAAAGAAGACATGATGAAGTCTTCAAAGCCAAAAAACGCATGTCAGCTGACTTGCTGGGTGTCGCCATCAGTGGCGCCGTGGTACCCAGGCGGTTCCAAAACGTTACTCAGATGGATGCTTCCTCTCACTTTGTCTTTGTCCTTCAACTGAGTTGCAGGATAGCGGTTCTCACCGTCCTGCCAAAAAGAGGGGACCTGCAAAATCTAAAACACTGGCGACCAGTGTCCCTCCTCTGTACCGACTACAAGCTCCTCCCCAAGGTCCTGGCGAACAGGTTGAGGAAAGTGATGCAGCAGGTCATTCATGCAGATCAGACCTCCTGTGTACCAGGCAGGCTGATAATGAACAAGATCTTTTTAATTCAGGATGTTTTGGACCTCACCGCTTCCTTGGGTGTGTAATTTGGTCTCAGTTCTATGGATCAAGAAAAGGCATTTGATCGGGTTGAGCATGCAGACCTCCGGCGGACACTGGAGGGGTTTGGGTTCAGCTCAATTTGGGCCTTGTATGGGGACATTGAGAGGCTATCAAAGATCAACGGTGGTCTGAGGGCTCCTTTGAAAGTGCAGAGCGGTATCAGGCAGGGTTGCCCCCTATCGGGCCGGCAGTACTCCATCGCAGTAGAGCCTCTCTTACACCGACTCAGAACAGGTCTCTCTGGGTTTAATGTCCTGAACTGTGATCCAGATTTTAAACTGTCTGCATACGCGGACGATCTTATCATTGCTGTAAACACCAGAGTGACATTACATTTTTTTAACCGACGATGTAAAAGATTTTAGTGAAATCTCGTCAGCCGAGGGAAACGGAGGGAGAAGTGAAGCTGTGTGGGTGTGAGACGAGCCACGGGGTATCGTCCTGCCTGGTGGCCTCTCCAGGAAAAGGGGTGGGATCAAGTACCCAGGAGTTTACCCTGGTGACCAAAACACTGTAAATAAGAATTGGGAAAATGTTTTAGAGAAAGTGGGAGGAGTCTCAAATAATGGAAGTGGATTTTACCGAAAATGTCTTTTAAAGGTCGTGTTTTAATTATCAATAACCTGGTTGCTTTCACGTCGCGGCATCGTCTCTACTGTGTAGACCCCCCTGTGACCCTACTCGCCCAGGCTGAGAAGGTCGACTGTTTCTGGGACCGGCTGCATTGGGTCCTGCAGAGTGTCCACTTCCCCCACAAAGAAGAAAGGGGACATTGTCTTCTGCATCTTTCCAGCAGGGGAGCAAAGTTTAGGTTCCAGTTCATCCAGAGACTACTGACTGGACTAAAAGACCTGGTGTGGAGGCCCACGACTCGCGCAGTTCCAGCTCGGTGCTGGGAACCGGGACTGCAGGACTCTCTCTTTTTAATGGACTTAAACAAACACGAAATGAGAGTCTTTCCAGGAATTTACCAGAACCTTTTTAAAATCTGGGGTTCTGTTCCATCAGAGAGACGGTGTTCCACTGTTTCCTGGACTGCAGCGGGCTGCAGGCTCGGTTTTTGTGGT
>CM045749.1:5649228-5676728 GCA_024760905.1 Plotosus lineatus
GTTTGGATTAAAAACTGATAACAGAAACAATGCTTCGTTTTGGGGAAATTTTGTTGAAAGGAGAAAGTGTGCACCAGCGAAAAGTGACCTGGACATTCTCGATCACCCCTACGTTTTAGTATCAGTGTGTATCCTACATTTATAAGACCTCGATGCCAATTTTAATTATGATCCAAATGATGTATATAATTAAAACAGTCTGGTGTTCAATTTGTTCTTGTGTTTCTCTACAATCCTTTTCGGTTTAGGCCTACAGCCCCTGGGACTCGAGTTCCGGTCAACCAAGATGTGCACACACACACACACACACACACACACACACACACCCTCTCACGGTCAGACCAGCCTATACCCTTGGTATGAGTGTGAAAGGTTGGGTGTGTGTTGGCCCTTTCGTGGACCAGACAGTTGATCAGGTTTTTCTCCACTTTTACTCACAATGGGGTTTTCAGTTTCTCCTCAAACCTTATAACAGATAAAGCGGTTCAGAAAGCATCCCACTGTAAGGACATCACATCTGCAGATATATATCCCTTTCATGCACAATGTTTCGCGAGGAAGTCTTTTGCTTCCGTTTGCTCTCCCTGCACAGTGTAGAAGGTACACACACAGAACGGAGGTCGTCTGAAAGCCGGATCAGTAACAGGGATGTGATGTATTAGGTTGCGCGTGCATTCCACTTTCAATAGGTTTGTCATGATGCACAGTGGCTCTGCATGCGCTTGAAGAGTGGTAGGAACATGGAAACCGCTGGGTCACAGACATGGTTCCATACTCATGCTTTGTTACATTATGTTGAGGTTAGTTTGCACCAAATAACATTGAGCTGAGCAGCCAGGACTTGAGGACTTGAATTAGCAGATTCTTGCAAGGTTCAATTTGTCAAGATCAACATTTTCAAATAACACATCTGTGGAAAAATTTGTGGTTAGTTTAGTTTTGTTTTGTGGACATACATGAAGATGGACGCAAACACAAAGGCAGCCAGTTTTTTGACAATGTTACCCGCTGTCCCTAGAAACATACAAATTCAGTAAGAAAATGACAAAGACTTAATAAAAACTAGATCGCAAGTTACTTCCTCAAGGCACAAAAAGGATTATTACAACTCTCCATTGTTATAATGAAATGTCTCCCCCCTAGTGGGCATCGGGTGAACTTTTTTTAGGATTGTGTACTTTTTTTTTCAATGGATCAAATCCCAAATTTACCACATCTTACTCTGGTAAATAAATAAATAAATAAATACTGTATTTGACGTGATAAGCGCCCAGGGCGCTTAAAAACTGGAGTGGGTGGGCGCTTATTTAAATGTTACAGGTGGAGTGGAATGGTAAGCGCTTGTTAGCATCGAGGTGGAAACCATGAATAATAACAGAACAATAAAAGAGTTTTACTGGCATTTGTATTATTCATTTTACGGTATTAACCAAACTACTTACATGAAAGCTGAAAATAAGCAGAAAACCACATAAATTAAAAAAAAAAGATTTTTCCTTCCCTTAGTTTTTCCTCCCGGTGCTGTTCCTTTGAATATTTTCCTGGAAGTAAAATCGAGCAACACAACTGTCAACTTTAACACATGGCACGTTGAACCAATCAACAAAAGCACATGGCCAGGAACATCTTTAAATTTATGAAGTTAGTGAGCAGGAGAATTGGTTGAAAAATCCTCGTGATCACTTTCTGATTGGTCCATATCTGGCTCATCGCTCCTTTCATTCAGAGCAACCCATGCTTCATGGGTTGTTGGATATTTATCAAGAGAACACAACAAAATATTTTCCTGTTTTTTTAAAGCACGGCAGAACAATCACATGTGTTGTTACTAATGAACATTATAGACATTCCCCAGTGGCAGGCGGTCTTGAAATACCATGTAAACTCACTTTTACAGGCAGTGACGCCTCATTTTACCATTACAGAGACTGAGCCAATAAAATTGGTAAGTTTGATCTATGATTTTGCTCCCAGTACAAATGGGCGCTTATTATACATAAGATCATAAACACACGGGGGGGGGGGTGTCTTATTGGAGCAGGGCGCTTATTACATTGTATACGGTAAATCTGAATCCATGCATACATTATTGAGTTATAATCTACACAAACTGACAGCCAGAGCAACACAGGTGTAAATAACCTTGCGGCAGAGGTAATAAACACTTTATTACTACACATCTTTAAATGGCTGTCAGATTATAACTACAGTTTACATCTATCACACACATACACTAAATATCCTCATGCCACTTAAAGAATCATCAGCCCAGGCATTAGCAGTGGTGGCCCAGCGGCATGGTGCTGGATTACTGATCCCAAGGTTGGCGGTTCAAGCCCCACTGTCAATGATGATCACTGCTGACACCCCAATGCAGCAGTTATCAAAGGCCGGCCATGTCGCTCACTAGTGAGAGGTTCATCTAAAAGAGCCATTGCTGACTTTCATCAAGAGTAGCCGTATAGCCCTGTGATGGCTTAGTGAGCTGTCCAAACTGCCCTTGCCCAGAGTTGGCTGGGGTGGGTGCCAACATCCCTGTGACCCTAATGAGGATTAAGTGGTGCAGAAAATGAATAAATGGATTTCAGTCCAATCATGTGTAAGTATTCTGCTGGATGGGTGGGACAACCGCTCTGTTGCTGGAAGGTTTCTGTGAGTTTATTTCCTCCACCACAGGCAATGTTTGATTCATGTCACTGCCCCCTGCATGATGTTCTGCAGCGGTTTCATCATGTTGCTGATATCTGGTGTGGATTGACCTCGACACGTCTCAGTTCAGGTACCGGAATACCTTATCTAAAATCACACAAAATCACAGCTTTGGTTCGGCTCTGTTTAAAAAACCAGGAAGTATTCTTTACATTAGTATGGGCGGAGCTCTGTATGAAAAAGGCACATGTAGCAGATTCCTTAACGGTTGCGGTTCACAACAAAATCTCTGTTCCTCCCACGTCAACAATCAGCGTGTTTAGAAACCAGCTGCAGGATCAGAATACTTAAATTCTGTTTCAAAACTCCAACAAAAATAATGCAGTCTGCCAGCATGGATGTTATAAACCAGCTCCCAGATGCTGTAGAAAATGTAAGTAAACATATTTATTTATTCGTATATACTGCACAGAAATGGTGAGATCTGATTGGTTCACTATCTCAGGATATTAAGCATTTATTGAACGAGGCGAAGTATGATATGGCGAGTTATTCACCTGAGGGGTGTTATCGGATAATGCCCGCCAAGTTCTAAATAATTCTTCATATCATTTCTGTGTGCAATTTGCATATTCTTCCGGTGTCTGTGTGGGTTTCCTCTGGGGACTCCGGTTTCCTCCTGCAGTCCAGAAACATGCACAACAGGCTAACTGGTGGTTCCAAATCACCCCGACATGTGAGGGTGTGAATGGTTGTGTGAGTGTTGGTCCTGCGATGACCTGCTGAGATGTCCAGGATGTACCCTGGCCTCGCCCACAATCAGCTGAGATGGGCACCAACCTCCCCACGACCCTAAGTAGGATTAAACGGCTTATAAAATGAAGGGATTCGAACCCTTTTCTCGCCAAACATGACTTTATTGATGTGTTGAAAAGAACATGCTTCTAGAATGCTAGTTAGCGTGGAATTCTGCGAACGCTACTCCTGATTCATTCCAGACTTCCACCAGACAGAAATCAGGGAAATACTTTGGATGAATAATAATTATAGACATTATCCTCCCTGCAAGCTCAGGATAACACTTGAATCAATAAAAAATAAGAATCATCCATAAATATCTTCTTTTTTGGTCTCCTGTAGTTCTTGTGTTTTATACAGTAGATTAGAGCAGTTATTCCCCTCCGGCTGAGTGGATATCACTGAATACTCCACGAGACAGAAGGAAACATCGCAATAATATCCACATCACGCTGATCAATAATTTATTTATTCATCCTCTCATTTATATCTGAACTATTGAATTCTAGCTAGCGTCCATCTCGGTCGACTCTGTGCGAGGGCAGAATACACCCTGGACAGCTCGCCAGGCTATCACAGGACCGAAACATGCCGACGGCCATGCAGCCTACAGGGGAATAATTCTCATGCTTAAATCTGGAACATGAGGTGGGATTAGGGGCAGTGGTGGTCTAGTGGTATAGGGCGATCCAGCGATCGCCAATCCAAAGGTTGGGGGTTCGAGTCCCACTCTCCACAAGGTTGTCACTGTGCCTCCCAGTGCAGCTAACTGGGTTATCAAAGGCCAGCCATGTCACCCACTGTCTATGGTGTGAGGCATGTAATAGAACCATTGCTGACTTTCGTAAAGAGTAGCTGCAAAGCCGTCGGCGTGTTTCCGCCCTGCGATGGCCTGGCGAGCTGTCCAGGGTGTACTCTGCCCTCGCCCGAAGTTGGCTGGGATGGGCACCAGCCTCCCCGTGACCCAAATTAGGATTAAGCAGGTACAGAAAATGAACTGAACTGAGATGGGATTAATGTCCTATTATGGTATGGCATTATTGTCCAGGTAACCCTGAACCCCCGTTCCGAATGCTCCAGCTGCAACTTCATGTGATATGAAGGTGAATATTTCGCATCCAACAAACCATTCCAACAGATGAAACTTCTCCAAAATTAGGTTCTGACTTCAGCTTGATGTGTTTTCGGGTTAAAGCTGATTAGCAATATCCTAATTAAGTAGCCGTCCCACCCAATCTGGCAACCTGCACCCACTTCCATGCGGGAACGTTTCAGCCTGCATTCAGTACATGAGTATTCAGCGCTCATGATCAGGCTGAAGGTCCACGAGGCATGGCCGCCAGACTGCCTGTGATGGTTTGATGGTTTTCCAGGCGAGCATTTCGTCACGGTACAAACGTTCGTTCTGTTCTCATTCTCTCATTCGATGCTTTTTGTCTCTATGCCAAAAAAGTTGGTGCAGAATGAACCCTGGTGAACAGAATAAATTTTCTCCGTGATCATGTTTCGTAATTAATAATTATTAAATAATTATTATAAATAATAAGTCATATATTCTTTAATAATCATAAATAATTACCCCGATGCTGGTGGTAGGGAACGCGAAGAATGTCTCGACTCCCTCAAATCCCCCGAGTTCATTCAACTCGTCATGTGCTCGGTTTACACCTGAGCAGTTACAATTAATTCAACCCTGGAGAATGTTCGAGAACTAAAATCAATCTCTCGCAGCGTCTCCAGAACATTCTCTGTTTATGTCCAGGCCTTCAGTGATGTCGTGAATAAGGGAGGATGGGACACGCTTTTATTATACGAGGTGATTTATATCTAAAGAATGGATTGAAACCTCAATGCTCTGTAACCATGGTAACATTAGATATTGCTTTTGATGTCGTAAAGGAAGTGTTCTTTTTACTCCAGATATTTCTGTAATTGTAAGCAATAATAATTAGAAGAAACTGAACACAAATCAACATGCTGTCATGTTTATAAACATCAGAAGAAACAGATTTTGTGCACCAGATTGTGTTTTCTTTCATCATTCCATTTTTTTCTCAGTTTTAATTGTGCATGTCTTATGTTTTGTGTGTTATGTCTTTTTTATTCGAAGCTATTAAATATTCATCACTCATTCTGCAGTACAGATGCCTGGAGAAGAGAGGAGGCACCCATCCAAACTGAAGGACGTGCACGAGGAAGCTACACGAGGAGCTCAACTATTACCAACAAAGGCTTTTTATTTTATTCCTTTTTATTCGAGTTTAAAAGGGACAAAAATGTACAAGTTGGAAATAATAATTTTCCCCCAGTGCAGTAACTGGGTTATCAAAGGCTGGGCGTGTCTCTCACTGTCTGTGGTGGGAGGTTCATGTAAAAGAACCATCGCTGACTTTCAACAAGAGGAGCTGCATAGCTGTCAGCGTGTGTCTGCCCTGCGATGGCCTGGCGAGCTGTCCAGGGTGTACTCTGCCCTAGCCCGAAGTTGGCTGGGATGGGAGCCAGCCTCCCTGTGACCCTAATTAGGATTAAGCAGTTACAAAAAAATATCGATGACGACGACGACGATGATGATGATGATGATGATGATGATGATGAAATTATAATTTTTCAAATGACAATTAATGTAAATTATTCATTCTCATTCGTTCATTTTCTGAATTACTTAATCCTAATTAAGATCGCGGGGAGGCTGGCGCCCATCTCACCCGACTTGGGCGAGGGCGGGGTACACACTGGACAGCTTGCCAGACCATTGCTCACATAACCATTGGTACTCACACTCTCACCTAGGGGAGATTTGGAACAGCCAATGAGCTTCCTGTGCATGCTTTTTGGACTGTGGGAGGAAACCGAAGTCCCGGAGGAAACCCACAAGGAGAACATGTAAACTCCACCCAGAAACACCCGAGCTGGGAATCAAACCCAGGACATTCTAGCTGGGATGCGGACGTGCTAACCATTAGGCCACCATACTGCCCACACTGGAGTTTATACAATACGTATGTGGAAATTGTGTCATATACAAACAAAAACAAAAACACAAACACAAACACAAACATTTTGTTTTGTCATAAGCAGGCAAGCAAACCGTTCCAATCCATCCACTCATCCATCTATTTGATGAAAAACTACAACTTATTAGAGTCACGAGGAGGCTGGTGTCTATATCAACCGACACTAGGGGAAGGCAGGGTACATCCTGAACCATCAGTCCATTGCAGGGCCAACACACACTCACAAAACATTCACACTGACTTCACGCCTAGTGGTGATTTAGAACGGCCAATAAACCAACTGTGGATGTCTTTAGACTGTGGGAGGAAACCGGGGTACCCGGAGGAAACCCGCACAGGCACGGGGGGGCACATGCAACCTCCACACAGAAACACCGTTCTGAGCCCAGGAAGTTCCTGCTGTGACGTGGATGTGCTCGCCACTGTCCTGCCCCTTTCTAACAGTGATTTTCATAATTCTTTATTCGTTATTGGTTAATACATCAGAACCAGAGTACCGGTACCTTATTTACCCAGAAAGAAACTGTGTGCAGGTGGCGTAGTGCTTAGCACGTCCGCCTCACAGCAACAAGGTCTGGGTTCAATTCCCAACTTGGTGCTTCTCTGTGGCGTTTGCATTTTCTTTCCGTGCTCACATGGGTTTCTTCCGGGTTCTCCGGTTTCCACCCATTGCTGACTTTCAGAAAGAGCAGCTGCATAGCCATCAGCGTCTTTCTGCCCTGCGATGGCCTGGTGAGCTGTCCAGGGTGTACTCTGCCATCAGCCAGGGTCGGCTGAGATGGGCACCAGTCACCCCGTGACCCTAATTTGGTTCAGAAAAAGAATGAATGGAGTCAGTGAGGGATGTGTACTTCTTCTTCTTCTTCTTTTCCTTTCAGCTTTTCCCTTCAGGGGTCGCCACAGCGAATCATCTGCCTCCATCTCACGCTATCCTTTGCATCTTCTTCTCTTACACCAACGACCTTCATGTCCTCCTTCACCACATCCATGAATCTTCTCTTTGGTCTTCCTCTAGGCCTTCTGCCTGGTAGTTCCAGCCTCAGCATCCTATTACCAATATACTCACTATCCCTCCTCTGTACATGTCCAAACCATCTCTCAATCTAGCCTCTCTGACTTTGTCTCCAAAACGTCTTACATGTGCTGTCCCTCTGATGTACTCATTCCTGATCCTATCCATCCTCGTTACTCCCAAAGAGAACCTCAACATTTTCATCTCTGTTACCTCCAGCTCTGCCTCCTGTCTTTTCTCCAGCGCCACTGTTTCTAAACCATACAACATCGTTGGCCTCAACACCGTCTTGTACACTTTTCCTTTCATTCTTGCCGATACCTTCCTATCACACATCACACCGGACACTTTTCTCCAACCATTCCAACCTGCCTGCACACGCTTCTTGACCTCTTTTCCACACTCTCCATTGCTCTGGATTGTTGAGCCTAAGTACTTAAAATCCTCCACCTTCGTTATCTCTGCTCCCTGTAACATCACCGTTCCTCCTGGGTCCTTCTCATTCACACACATGTATTCTGATTTTCTGAGGCTAACCTTCATTCCCCTCCTTTCCAGGGCATACCTCCACCTCTCTAGATTTTCCTGCACTTGTTCTCTGCTCTCACTACAGATCACAATGTCATCTGCAAACATCATAGTCCATGGGGAATCTTGTCTAACCTCGTCTGTCAGCCTGTCCATCACCATAGCAAACAAGAAGGGGCTGAGAGCTGACCCTTGATGCAGTCCCACCTCCACCTTGAACTCTTCTGTCACACCGACAGCACACCTCACCACTGTCTTACATCTCTCATACATGTCCTGCACCACTCTAACATACTTCTCTGCCACTCCAGACTTCCTCATGCAATACCACAGTTCTTCTCTCGGCACCCTGTCATATGCTTTCTCCAGATCCACAAAGGCACAATGCAGCTCCCTCTGACCTTCTCTGTACTTCTCTATTAACATCCTCAAAGCAAACATTGCATCTGTGGTGCTCTTTCGTGGCATGAAACCAAACTGTTGTTCACAAATGCTGACCTCTGCCCTTAGTCTAGCTTCCACTATTCTTTCCCATAACTTCATCGTATGGCTCATCCACTTTATCCCTCTGTAGTTGCCACAACTCTGCACGTCTCCCTTGTTCTTAAAAATGGGCACCAGCACACTTCTCCTCCATTCCTCTGGCATCCTCTCACTCTCTAAGACCTTGTTAAATGTTCTTGTCAGAAAATCTACTGCGACCTCTCCTAGACACTTCCATACCTCCACTGGTATGTCATCAGGGCCAACTGCCTTTCCATTCTTCATCCTCTTCAATGCCCTCCTCACTTCACCCTTACTAATCTTTGCTACTTCCTGGTCCTCAACAGTCACCTCTTCTACTCTTTTTTCTCTCTCATTTTCCTCATTCATCAGCTCTTCAAAGTACTCTTTCCATCTTCCCAGCACACTTATGATATTATTAATATAATAAATAGTGGAATGTAAATGTACAACAGTGGATGTTGGTTCTGTATGGACCAGTTTTGTACAGTTTAATGTGTACAGGTACCAATGATTTCCTGTGTGGTTCAGTGGTGCATTTGGTTGGTATCAGTCTGTCACTGAACGCCTCCTGTGACGGATCAGCAGGTTGTGAAGAGGGTGGGAGGTACCGATCGTTATCGCCTTTATTTTGGACAGCATTCACCTTGCCAACACCGCCGTCAGAGTCCAGTTCCATCCGCACAACATTATCGGCCTTGCGGATCAGTTCGTTCAGTCTGTGTCTGTGACCCTCGGCTCGCCACCCCAGCATTCAACAGCGTAGAGGACAGAGATGATCACAACAGACTAATAGAACATCCTGAGCACCGCGATTCATAACGCAGAGTAAAAATTCACCTGCATTTGCATTAAATCTGGTTATTTTTAGGAAGATTATGGTGAAATCTGTTGGTGCTCCTCTAAAGGTCTCTGCACAAACCTGCTCGTAATGCTATGCACATTAAGCTAGTGCATGCAGCAAGCAGCTAGCATCTATTTAATTTAGTAAATGTATCCCAGAATGAGGTAGTGTTTGTGTGTTTACAGTACCTACATGTTATCTATGATTTTTTTTTACCTGATTGACAAGATGGAACTTTACCTGTTATAAACAAAAAAGTTTCAATACAAACCGGATTCCATGCAATGATGTGGAAGTGCCAAATTTCAATATTTTATTCTGAATAGAACATAGATGACAGCGTCGAAAGTTTACACTGAGAAAATGTATCATTTTAAGGGGAAAATATGTTGATTTTAAATTTCATAGTGTCAACAAATCTTAAAAACATTGGGACAGGTAGCAATAAGAGGCTGGAAAAGTCAACTGCACTTAAAACAAACAGCTGGAAGAACAATTACCACTAATGAGGTTCATTGGCAACATGGCTGAGTCTAAAAAGAGCTTCTCAGAGTGGCAGTGTCTCTCAGAAGTGAAGATGGGTCACCAATTCCCACAGTTGTTGCACAGAAAGATAGTGGAGCAATATCAGAAAGGTGTTTCCCAGCGAAACACTGCAAAGAGTTTGAAGTTATCCTCATCTACAGTGCATAACATCATCCAAAGATCCAGAGAATCAGGGTCAAGGCCGAAAAACCATATTGGATGCCTGTGATCTTCGGGCCCTTAAACGGCACTGCACCACAACCAGGAATGCTACTGTCAGGGAAATCACAGAATTGGATCAACAATACTTCCAGAAACCATTGTCGGTGAACACAATCCACCGTGTCATCCGCTGTTGCCAGCTGAAACTCTACAGTACAAAGAAGAAGCCGTTTCTAAACAGGACCCAGAAGCGCAGGTGTTTTCTCTGGGTCAGGGCTCATTTAAAGTGGAGTGTGGCAAAGTGGAAAACTGTTCTGTGATCAGACGAATCACGATTCGAAGTTCTTTATCGAAAACTGGGACGCCATGTCATCCAGACTAAAGAGGACAAGGACGACCCAAGTTGTTATCAGCGCTCAGTTCAGAAGCTGCATCTGTGATGGTACGGGGTTGCATGAGTGCGTGTGGCATGGACAGATTGCACATCTGGAAATGCACCGTCAATGCAGAAAGGTATATTCAGGTTCTAGAACATCATCTGCTACATCCAGACTTCGTCTCTTTCAGAGAAGACCGTGCATTTTTCAACATGATAATGCCACACCACATGCAGCATTAATTACATCATCATGGCTGTGTAGGAAAACGATCCGGGTTTTGAAATGTCCAGCCTGCAGTCCAGATCTTTCACCTATAGAGAACATTTGGCACATCATAAAGAGGAAGGTGCAACAAAGAAGGCCCAAGACAGTTAGACGGTTCGAGGCCTGTATTAGACAAGAATGGGACAGCGTTCCTATTTCTAAACTTGAAAAGCTTGCCTCCTCGGTCCCCAGACGTTTGCAGACTGTAGTAGGAAGAAGAGATGACGCCTCACAGTGGTGAAAATGGCCTTGTCCCAACTTTTTTGAGATTTGTTGACACCATGAAATTTACAATCAACATGTTTTTCCATTAAAATGATACATTTTCTCAGTTTAAACTTTTGACCCTGTCATCTATGTTTGATTCGGAAAAATATATTGAAATTTGGCACTTCCACTTCATTGCATTCAGTTTTTATTCACAATTTGTATAGTGTCCCAACTTTTTTGGAATCCGGTTTGTAGATAAAAGATTGTAAAACAACTTTTTTTTTTTTTTTTTATCCGATGAGGGTTAAAAATACAAAGAAAAAAAATCAGGGATGCATTTTGGCTCTTTAAACAATTCCATTCACTGAATCGAGTCTTTGAGTTGAATCTTTGATTCACCTTGTAAAGGTGAACAATGGGAATTGAGTATTGAGTCAGAGGAGTCATTTTAATGATTCGTCATCTTAAATATATCATTTAGATGTGATATGATTTTACTTCTTTCAATAACTGTAAAAAAGAGGACGCCATGCCTCCATTTTAATCCATTCGAATCCACAGAAATGAAGCCAGATTTACTTCCTCCACCATGTTGTCAAATTTGAAGCCAGAGACATGAGGTGGGCGTATTTTCTTGTGCTTTCTGAAGCCAGAGTCTCCTCACGTCTCCCATTATGGAGGTCCAGCACGTTGCACAATGTCTACGCTGAACTTTTCAGTGGCAGCTACGCGGTAACGGTGACAGCGCTTTGCTCCTGGTCGTCCATTTTCTATCTAGTAAGTGCTGCAGCTAGTCTCTTCGAGCCAAGGCTGTCAAGCACTTTAATTCCCAAAGCTTTTATAAACAGATTTTTTTTTTTTTTTTTTTTTTTGGGGGGGGGGGGGGTAATAAATATATGTGAATACTAGGCAGGCTAAAATGTTAGACTGAGTAAACAGGAAGGAAAACTGAAATTGGAGATAAACTACAGTACTTCATATTTTAAACACAAAAAGATAGGAGAAACTATATGTTATACTGCAGCCAGCCAGCAGGGGTGCTAGACATGTAATGGCTTCATTCATTCATTATCTGAATCACTTAATCCTAATTTTTGTCGCAGGGAGGCTGATGCCCTTCTCAGAAGACTCTGGCCGAGGGCAGGGTGCACCCTGGATACCTCATCAGGCCACTGCGAGGCAGAAACACGCTGAGGACTATGCAATTACTCTCGATGAAAACCAGCAATGGTTCTTTCAGGTGAATCTCTCGAAACAGAAAGTGAGAGACATGGCCGGCCTCTGATAACCCAGTTAGCTGCACTGAGTGGAACAGCAGTGACAACCTGCTGATATTGGAGCTTGTCCACTGTACAACATTTATGGGGTTAGCACGTCCACCTCAGAGCGAAAAATCAAACGATTCCTGGGCTCAGGTGTTTTTGTGTGGAGTTTCTATGTTCTTTGCTTACATTCGTTTCTTCCAGCAGTCAAAAATCATGCGCACTAGTCCAACTGGCTGGTCCAAATCGCTCCTGGGTGTGAGTGAGTGTGACTGGTTGTATGTGTGACGGCCTGGTGAGCAGTCCAGGGTGTACCACACGTTTGCCGGGAGTCAGCTGAGATGGACACCAGCCTCACCACCACCCGAATTAAGATTAAACGACTTAGAAAATGAATGAGTGACACTGCGATCATTTTTTTTATAGTCCGAAGTTTTTATTACGGTGGAATGGTGGCTTAGTGGTTAGCATGTTCACCTCACAGCAAGATAACCGTGGGTCCAGGCTCGGAGAGGACATTTCTGTGTGGATCTTCCTGTGATTGCGTGAGTTTCCTCTGGGTACTCCGGTTTCCTCCCACAGTCCAAAGGCATGAACAGTAGGCACATTCGCTGTTCAAAATTGCCCCTAGGTGTGAGCTGTATGATTGTTGGCCCTACAGTGGAGTAGGGATCAGTTCACAGTCTACTCGGGCTTTGCCTAGAGCTGGCTGAGATAGGCTCCACCTCCCTGAAACCCTAATAGGATCAATCGGTTCAGCAAATAAAAGAAGGAATTAATGTTTTTATTTTTAATCACATTAAGCAGCTACAGTATGAACAGCTTGACACAGATATGTTTTAGTTCTTCACTGGGCCTGATGTGGTTAATAAAAGATTGAGACGAGTCTGAGATCTGAAATGTTCTGATCCAGACAGGATTTAACCACAAATTCATGTTCCTCAGATACTAATTACATTAATTTCCTTTAACACTGTGAAACTGTTATAACTTCTCAACCGTCCGCAAAAGAACCATGCAGTTCTGAATGAGCTGTAATCACTGCAGTGAACACATATGTAGGTAGGTGTGAGTGTGTGTGTGTGTGTGTGTGTGTGTGTGTGTGTGTGTGTGTGTGTGTGTGTGTGTGTGGGTGTGTGCGCGCGTGTGTGTGTGTGTGGGTGTGTGTGTGTGTGTGTGTGTGTGTGTGTGTGTGTGTGTGTGTGTGTGTGTGTGTGTGTGTGTGTGTGTGTGTGTGTGTGTGTTTGTGTGTGCGCATGTGTGTGTGTGTGTGTGTGTGTGTGCGCGTTTAGAGTGAGTAAGTGAGATCACAGGGTTACCTCGGGGTTGTGTAGGGGTTCGTATTACAATTGGACAAAACATAGTGCAAGTTAAATCATTCTAATGAAGAGCACCTCAGGGTGACATGTAAAGGTGAGTCAGCCTCTGACACACACACACACACACACACACACACACACACACACACACACACACACACACACACACACACACACACATATACACACACCTGTGGAAAATCCCAGTCTATGATACAGGAATGATGACACCAACACAAGAAACAATAAAGTCTGTGTCAGTTAAAGAGAAAATGTGTGTGTGTGTGTGTCTGTGTGTGTATGTGTGTGTGTGCACGTGCGCAAATGTGTGTCTGTGTGAGTGTGTTTATGTGTATGTATGCATATGTGCGAGTGTGTGTGTGTGTGTGTGTGTGTGTGTGTGTGTGTGTGTGTGTGTGTGTATGTTTGTATATATGTGTGTGATTTTGTATGTGTGAGTGTATGTGTGTGTGCACACGTGCAAGTGTGTGTCTGTTTGAGTGTGTTTATGTGTATGTTTGTTTATGTGTGTGTGTGTGTGTGTGTGTGTGTGTGTGTGTGTGTGTGTGTATGTTTGTATATGTATGTTTGTGTGTGTGTGTGTGTGTGTGTGTGTGTGTGTGTGTGTGTGTGAATGTTTGTATGTGTGTGAGTGTTTGTGTGAGAGTGAGTGTGCATATGTGAATGTATGTGTGAAGTTGAAGTGAAGATGAGTTTTTCGAGTGTGCTCATTGCAACTTTATTTTTTGGCTCAGGGTTTTAGCATTGCATAAACATTTGTAAGATTATAACTCTGCTAAGAAGACATGGTCAACACACGCGCGCACACAAACACGCACGCGCACACACACCCACACACACACACACACACACACACACACACACACAAACACACACGTGTGATTCCCGGTGCGAGTGAAAAGAAGAAGCGGGCTCGTGGCATGCGGTTGAGTGATATTGCAGAGGAATACGGCCAAACCCGTCTACCATCGGTACGATACTGAAGCAGAAGGAGGCCTTAAAAGGTATACTTTTATCATTTTTAAAGGGTTTAGGGGGTAGTATTAGGGACCTTGGAATGAATCACACGTTTTACATGTAAAATGCGGCTCAACTTATGAAAAATCCAGGTTACAAAACCACTTCTGGAACGGATTAATTTCGTAAGGTGAGGTACCACTGTAGATGTATAGATTGAAATGCGTGAGATTTATTTATGCTTTTATTTTATTTGATGGCTTTTTTCTGTATTTTTATTTAAAGGACAGCAAAATGATGTATCAGTTATTATGTTAAGAAAAGCCACCTGATTTCTCTGAGAGCCAGATGCAGTCATCAAAAGAGCCACGTCTGGCTCGCGAGCCACAGGTTCCCGACCCCTGGTGTAGAATCATTCAAATTCTGCAGGAATCGAGTTATTTTTGAGTCGGTGCAGGAATAAATTCTCTGTCTCATGTCTAAAGTGTTGCCATTATAATTTACAGAAAATCTATTATTATATACATTCAGTTACTTGCTGAGTCGCTTAAACCTGTTAACGTTGCTCGAGGCCGAAATCAGACAACTACAGGCAAAGGTGGGGTACACCCTGAACAGCTTGCCAGCCACAGAGGGGCAACAAAGACAGCAGTTCACAGCTCACTGCAGGTCCTAAACCTTTTGTGCTCAACAGAAGAAAGCAGCCTCAATCATGAAAAAAATGAAAGCACTGACCAGTAATGAGCATCTTACATTCCTTTAAATCGACCAATGGTATAAAGTGTGCAAATAAGCCACACCCATATTCTTCAATCAGTGTGCTATTCTGCACCCAGAGCATGTCTATCACCATCTATCTATTTGGTGAGTTTTAGTCCACTGTGCTTTAAGGTATGGGTTTGCTATGAGTGGCGCCCCCTATGGGTCATTTTACCCCTATGGGTATTTTGGTGGGACGATTCCCAAACATGGTCTGAAAATATCCACCAAGAGTAATGACTAACGGCAACATCGTTAATTAGTTATGAACAATTTCCTGCTGAGCCCTATTACTGGGTCGCACTCAGCTCTTTTTTGTAGTGCAATAATTGTGTATCTCGTTCCCTCAGGAATGTTCATCACATTGGGTTGTTACAGTTGCTTCTTCTTCTTCTTTTCCTTTCAGCTGTTCCCTTCAGGGGTCGCCACAGCAAATCATCTGCCTCCATCTCACCCTATCCTCTGCATCTTTTTCTCGTATGCCAACTTCCTTCATGTCCTCCTTCACCACATCCATAAATCTCCTCTTTTTTCTTCCTCTGGGCCTTCTGTCTGGTAGTTCCAACCTCAGCATCCTACTACCAATATACTCACTATCCCTCCTCTGTACATGTCCAAACCATCTCAATCTAGCCTCTCTGACTTTGTTTCCAAAACATCTAACATGTGCTGTCCCTCTGATGAACTCGTTTCTGATCCTATCCATCCTCGTTACTCCCAAAGAGAACCTCAACATTTTCATCTCTGGGTTGTTACAGTTGAAATACAAAAAATATATTTCATTTTATTTATTTTTTTAAATATGTAAATTAACAAAAAAATCACCACAATGGCTTTTTATTTTGGTACAAATGTTTTTTTTGTGGAGCACAACGAGCTGGACATGTGTCAAATATCAAACCAATGAATGAACAATATGAAGGGGCGGAGCCTTTTCAAAATTGCATTTTTGACCGTTAAAGGTACAGAGTGTAATATTTTTGAAGTATCTGTTCGCAGAAATGAAGTATATCCCTATTCATTTGTTCATTTTCTGAACCGTTTAATCCTAATTCAGGTCACAGGGAGGCTGACACTCCTCTCAGCTGACTCTGGGTGAGGGAAGAGTACACCCTGGACAGCTCGTCAGGCCATCGCAGGGCCGAAACACACTGACGGCTCTGCAGCTCTTCTTGATGAAAGTTAAGTATATGATCAATAAACGAGTTTTCATTCCCATTATATTTGGAGTTAGCATTTTCTTCCCCTGCTTGTGTGGGTTTCCTCTGGGTGCTCCTGTTTCCTCCCAGAGTCCAAAAAACATGCACAGTAGGCTGACTGGCGGATCGCCTCTAGGCACGGGAGTAAGTGTGAATGGTTGTATTTGTGTTGGCTCTGTGATGCCCTGGTGAGCTGTTCAGGGTGTACACCACCTTCACCCAGAGTCAGCTGAGCTGGGCTCCAGCCTTCCTGAAACCCTGATTAGGATTCAGCAGCTTAGAACATGAATGAATAACCTATCACCATTTAAAAATAAAAGTCATTGATTTTCCAGAATATACCTACAGGGTAGTTGTAGCTACATGGGGTCCCGCGAGGGTCCCCTCTTACAGAGGCCACCATCTTGCACCGCTATGTCTCTACAGTAGCCAGGAACCATACAGGCTTCTGTTGGTTGAAATCTGGACCATCAGGATTAGATGCCACTAAAACTCACCCTTTTTACCATTAATGAAAGCGCCACCGCCTGGCTGACCAGGCTCATTGTTCTTTTTTCGGAAACAGTCAAACATCATTTCCAGTTACTGTGTAGATTAATGTGGACCTGTTTGGCCGACAAAATGTGCATCAGTCGATGAAAGTGTGAAAGCGTGATACCAATCTTTTAATTTAATCCTGGTTCTGGACCTTGACTTGGATCTGTTCCAAAATGTAATGGGTTCGTTCTCCACCCCTCCACCAAGCTTGATGAAAATCAGGTAAACTCTGTCGGGCTTTTTACAATAGAGGCTAGTGGCTCATCAGAGGCGGAGCTTATATCCACTATCAATAGCATGCAGTGACGAGGAGGCTAACTGCTCCAGGATGGGACGCTTGTCCATCGCAGGTGACCGTCCCAGAGATTTTACTGGTACCCGTTTATACTGCCGGGCGGACCGGGGCACTTTTCTGGTTAAGAAAGACCTTGCCCACGGGTCCTAGGATGGTGGGAGAGAGGGAATTGAACCCATTGCCCTTTTCGATCATGAGCCCGGCACCCGAACCACTACACCACCACCAGAAACTCTTGTTTATGTAAAAAATCATTTAACAAATTCCTGGAACCAGATTGTGATTTGGATCTGCTCCAAAATCGAATGTGTTCTGTCCAGACGTGTACTCCGCCCCTCCTCCAAGTTTCGTGAAAAACGGTTTACCTGTGGTAGTTTTTGAGTTATTGTTCTATCAGGCAAACAAACAAAACAAACAAACAGAGACACAGACAATTGTCAACACACACAGTCCCCATACACAGCAGAGGAAAAACAGGGCGCAAATACACCGGGGTTCGACGCCGCCTGCGGGGTGGATGAGGGGGAGATCGGCGCCTGAGATGTTTTCTTACACTGATTGTTGAAAAACTCTCGACGGGTAAATTGCAGCACAGTGCTGGAATGGTTCTACATCTCCTCCACACTCATCCACGTTCTCCTCTATTCAACAGCACTCATAATAATTACACTGGCTGTCATCCTCTTCCTCACAGAAACTCCGCCTCTGCCATCCAGTTCACAGCCTCTTCTTCCTCTTCCTCTTTTTTGAAAGTATTAAATTAGGCCAAAGAAACTTTGGTGATGAATTCAGCTGAAAGCTCCCTCTCCGTTCATCTCCACTGTTTGATCTGAAGTCGAGTTCTCACAGGAGCGAGAGAGAGATGCGCAACTGACAACAAATAAATAAACAACACAGAGGAACAAAAAGCCCACGTCTGTGTTTCTTTCGCTCTTTTCATCCCACAGACTCATGAGGCACCTTTGAAGAGACTCCTCTCTCTCTCTCTCTCTCTCTCTCTCTCTCTCTCTCTCTCGTACTCACTCGCACTCTCTCTCTGTCCTTTTATCCTGCTAACAGAGAAGCAAAGATCGTCCTCTTTTCCTGTCAAACACAAACTTATCTTTTCAAAGAGGAGCGACAAACACGTGCTCAGGTGACTAACCCACACTCACAGCACACCCAGAGGCTCACAGCAGAGACACACAGGAAGTGAAACGCTTTAATCATGTCGGTAAATAAACATCAATTATCATTATAATCATCATCATCATCATCATCATCATCATCATCAACATAATCTGTCAAGCTGCTTAATCCTATTCAGGTCATAAGGAGGTCAGAGCCTATCTCAGCTAACCCTGGGTGAAAGCAGGGTACCCACTGAACAGCTCTCCAGTCTAGTATAGGAACAACACAAACACACACACACACACACACACACACACTCATACAAGACGTGCACGCACACACACACACACACACACACACACACACACAGACACACACACACACACACACACACAGACACACACACACACACACACACACACACACACACACACAGTCACACGCGCACACACACACAGAGTCACACACACTCACACAGACACACACAGTCACACACTCTCGCACTCACACACACACACACACACAAACACACACACAGTCACACACACTAGTCTTGTGCAGCCACACACACACACACACACACACACACAGTCACACACACAAACACACACACAGTCACACACACATACTCACACACACACACAAACACACACACACAAACACACACTCATGCACACACACACACACACAAACACACACACAGTCACACACACTCATGCACACACACACACACACACAAACACACACACAGTCACACAAACATGCATACACTCACACACTCACACACACACACACACACACTCACTCACTCACTCACTCACTCACACAGCCATTCACATTCACTCAGATTTGGACCAGCCAATTAGCCTACTGTGCATGTCTTTGGACAGTAAGAAGAAACTGGAGTACCCAGAGGAAACCCGGGCAAGCACCAGAAGAACATGTGAATGCCCCACAGAGACACATTCACCAAGCCTGGGACGCAAACCCAGAACCGTCAAAGAACAGAATTACACCCGGTATTGGTAGGATTTCGGGGGAATGACTGGTGAAGACACGCCCAGTTTGTTTAGTATAACAATCCAATAATCCACAGAAGCACAGTGTCTCAGCGGTTAGCAAATCCATCTCATGGCAATAAAGTTCCTGGGTTCAGTTCCCGGGCTCAGGGAGTTTTTATGTGAAGTTCATATGTTCTCCCCTTGCTTGTTTTCTTCAAGGGACAGTGGTGCCTCGGTACTCGATCATAATTCGTTCCAGACGTCTGCTCGAATTCCGATTTGGTCGAATTCCAAATCTGTTTTTCCCATTATAAATAATCAAAATCGTCTTAATCCGTTCTGTCGTCTTTTGAACAGAAGTAAATGGTACCGTAACTCATACCATAGGTCTGCAACTCAAGTGAAAAAATGATTGAATACAGTACACTATGTTATGGTCTGTGTTGTGAGAGACTCTGGTTTTGGTGGCTCTAACTCTCTTTCTCAATGCGTGCTGGAGAGGGGTGTGGCTGTCACATGCGAGTAAAGTGCTAAGCACACACACACACACACACCTGATTCCACGTAGCAATCACCGGGCTTCTCTAACAGTGACTACGATTTCCTTGTGCCTTCCCTGTCAACAATAAAGCTCACCTGTTTTCATCATACCCTGTCTCCTGTATTTTTGTGTCTGGCTGAATGTTCCTGGTGTCACAAAAGGGCTAGAAGATTCTAGCCAAAAATGACCCAAAAATGCAGGAGACAGAGTGATGATCAGGATGAGCAGGATGAGCTTTATTATTCACAGGGAAGGCAGTAGAGCATGGGGAAATCGTAGTCACTGTTAGAGAAGCCCGGTGATTGCTACGTGGGATCAGCTGTGTATGTTTAATAAAGAGGAGAATTTTTATCTTTGTGGTGGTGAGCAGTTGGCATACGGACATGTTGGAGAGGGAGAGAGGAGGACGATGAATGTTACTGTGTGGAAGGAAAATCCCCTTCCATAACAGCTTCAGGTGAATCAGCCAAAGGTGTTTTTTTCTCTTGCTACTCGCTTTGGCATGGATGACTCTTCTTCAGAATGTCCCTTTCTTTTCTTGAAGAACATTTCTAATGTGGCTTGTTTCTGCCTTCTTTTCAAAACCTTACAGAAGTGGCTCATGACCTCATTGTTAAGGTGTTCACAGCAATACATAGTATGAACAACTTCGGGACAGTGAACCGTCAACTGGTCCCCGGTCAGCTGGTCCCCAAAACTGCATGACCCGGTCAACTGGTCCCCAACACTTTTTTCCTGGTAATTTTGTGATTTTAGATATTAGACCATGTTTTCAGTTTATATAGTGGTTTTTATAGCTTATATTTGTTTATACAGCAAGGCTCAAAACACCTTAATATATCATGATATTTCAGGATGTATATGTATAGTATGGCGTAGATATGTATAGCAAAGGTCAAAATACTATATTATGTACAACATTTTATTAAAATCACAAAGTACATCTCACAGTAAATATCACATGGCAGATAGTGGCCTAAACGTTGGGTTGACCACCACGCAGGTTGTGGCTGATGCCACACAGGAAATCTGGAATAGATTTCCTTTCTTCCTTGTAGTCCCTCACCAGGTTGTACAGGCGAAACTGGAGCTCCATGTAGCACCGCTTCGACCGCTTGTTCAGACGGACACCACTCTCATCCTGGAGGATGACAGCATCAACGGTGGCTGCCTCTGCCTGGAGGCACTCGATGAGCTTCTAGATAGTCGGATTAGCATGGCCCACTAGACTGGAGAACTTATTGTTCCAGCCCTTACAGATGTTGTTGGTACGTGGCTCATTGGCTAAGGTAGCATGGTGCTGGTTCCACCGGTCAGGAGCAAACATGGGCGGACTGCGGCGAAGACGAAGAGGCTTGATGAGGTGACGGAGCTGCCCAGGGATGTAAGTAGAGTCGAAATACTCAACTCGGGCAGCAGCATCGTTGGGCATGGTGGACCAGAGATGATCCATGCCTGCCTTGACCTCCTTAAAATGTGCTGAATTGGACTTATGTTTAGTAACATAAAAAAAAAAAAAAAATTTCAGTTAAAAACCAACAAGTTATTTATAAAACATATGTAGGAACAATCCTGCACAAGTGGGGACAGTTTTTAGAAAATTTATTTTGGGGACCAGTTGACCACTCCTCTGGTCAGTTGGGGACCAGTTGACCGGGGACCAGTTGTCTTACAATCCTTCCGGACTTCCCCGGAACAGCGCTAGCTTTTATCAGGGTGATACGTCGTATCAACAATGATGTTTGCAGATGACATCGTGATCTGTAGTGAGAGCAGAGACCAAGTGGAGGAAAATCTAGAGAGGTGGAGGTATGCCCTGGAAAGGAGGGGATTGAAGGTTAGTCTTAGTAAGACAGAATACATGTGTGTGAACGACAAGGACCCAAGAGGAACGGTGAGGTTACAGGGAGCAGAGATAAAGAAGGTGGAGGATTTTAAGTACTTAGACTCAACAATCCAGAGCAATGGAGAGTGTGGAAAAGAGGTGAAGAAGCGTGTGCAGGCAGGTTGGAATGGATGGAAAAAAAGTGTCCGGTGTGATGTGTGATAGGAGAGTATCGGCAAGAATGAAGGGAAAAGTGTAGAAGACGGTGTTGAGGCCAGCGATGTTGTATGGTTTAGAGACAGTGACCCTGGGGAAAAGACAGGAGTCAGAGCTGGAGGTAGCAGAGATGAAAATGTTGAGGTTCTCTTTGGGAGTAACGAGGATGGATAGGATCAGGAATGAGGACATCAGAGGGACAGCACATGTTAGATGTTTTGGAGACAAAGTCAGAGAGGCTAGATTGAGATGGTTTGGACATGTACAGAGGAGGGATAGTGAATATATTGGTAGTAGGATGCTGAGGTTGGAACTACCAGGCAGAAGGCCTAGAGGAAGACCAAAGAGAAGATTTATGGATGCGGTGAAGGCGGACATGAAGGTCGTTGGAGTAAGAGTAGAAGATGCAGAGGATAGGGTGAGATGGAGGCAGATGATTTGCTGTGGCGACCCCTGAAGGGAAAAGCCGAAAGGAAAAGAAGAAGATACATCGTATCAACAACTTCAGGAACGCGCACATTTCCCCTCCCTCTTGGTCTCGTTTTTGCCTTCGCTCTTTTAGCGTTCGACTTGCGAATTTTGGTCGACTTCCGTAACAAACAAAACCTGGATTTTTTGGTCGAATTCCGATTTGTTTGACTACCTAGGTACCACTGCACTCTGGTTTCCTCCCACAGTCCAAAAACATGCACATAGGCTGATTGGCGGTTCCAAATCACCTGTAAGTGTGCGTGTGAGTGATTGTGTGTATGTATTGGCCCTGCAATGACCTGGCAGGCTGTTCAGGGTGTACCCTGCCTTCGCCCAGAGTCGCCTGAGATAGGAAGCAGCCTCCCTGTGAGCTCCCTGTGTAATTCGGATAAAGTGGCTTTGATAGTGAATGAATGAATCCAATATTTTCAAGGCGAGACCAGTGACAACCTGCGTGCACTGTATCGGAATATCTACATCTCAATCCTCCGGCTTCCCACAGGGACCTTCTCCATCACCATCTACCCATCACTAACATCTCATCCCCTTCTGTTTCCTCACTATCCCTTCCGTCTAGCCTTTATCATCCCTACTGTGCTGGGCTTTACCACAGAGACCTCCCTCTCTCTTTCATTCCCTCCCTCTTCCTGTTCGGAGATGAAGTTAAAGGAGCTGGGCGTAGTTTCTGAAGCTGCTTACAGTCTGTGAGCTGAACTGCAGTCACTTCAAACATTAAACAACTTCATCTTCACCGATCAAGTGGTGCGGTGGCGTAATGTTTCGCACATCCGCCCCACAGCAAGAAGGTCCTGCGTTCGATTCCCAGCTCAGGCGTTTCTGTCTGGAGTTCGCATGTTGTTCCCGTGCTTACGTGGGTTTCCTTCGGGTTCTCCAGTTTCCTCCCACAATCCAAAAACATGCACAGTAGGTTAACTGGCTGTTCCAAATCTCCCCGAGGTGCGAGCGCGAGTGTGAATGTTTCTGTGCGTGTCAATCCTGAGATGGCCTGGCGAGCTGTCCAGGGTGTACCCCGCCCTCACCCTGAATCGGCTGATGGGGGCGCCAGCCTCAATGGGATTCTAATTAGGATGCAGCGGTTCAGAAAATGAATGAATAAATGAATTTCTATTAAAGAATCGCAGTACACAGACAGGAAATAATCTCTGAAGTGGGGAGACGCACGGCTTATCGCTTCGTCTCGGCTTCAGCTGCTTAAGTTTAGAAAAAAAATTCAAAAGTTACAAACTGCACCTTGATGTTAGTGCGAGTGGAGCAATATTACAGTTTATTATCACAGCTCCAGATGAAGTGTTATTGTTAGGAATACAGATCGAGGTTTGTGATTTACAGGGAAAACAAGATGCTTTTTTGTATTTTAATATAAACATAAGTATGAAAAAATCAAAAGCACGCATCTTAAAAGTACAATCATAAATAAATCATGTGTTTACCGAGTGTGTGCCTGTATGCGTGTGTGTGTGTGTGTGTGTGTGTGTGTGTGTGTGTGCCTGCGTGTCTGTGTGTGTGTGTGTGTGTGTGTGTGTGTGTGTACGCGCTTGTGTGTGTGCGCCTGTATGCATGTGTGTGTGTGTGTGTGTGCCTGCGTGTGTGTGTGTGTGTTCGCCTGTATGCATGTGTGTGAGTGTGTGTGAGTGTGTGTGTGTGTGTGTGTGCACGCGCCTGTGTGTTTATGTTTATCTGAACTCTATAAATGCAGATTAGTGAAGTAGAGCCGCAGTTGTGAAGCACCGGAGCAGAAACCGCATTTATATAAGTGAAGCTCTTCTGCTCTGTTTATGACAACAAACCTCCAGTGAAAGCTCATAAACAGATACACAAATCAGATCAACAAACACACACACACACACACACACACACACACGCCAGCCTCTGCCTCAGCTTTCAAAAATGTGCAGTTATTATACATTTATTCCTCTCCTGCCGTCTCCGCGTGTTCAGGTGGGATAGTAAACAGCAGAGCAGGAGGATTAACCATCAATCACGGTTCTCTCTCTCACTCTGTGTGTGTGTGTGTGTGTGTGTGTGTGTCTGAGGATGCATTAGACAGATCAGTGTTCAGTTCTGGATTCTGATTGGTCAGAAGGATGACCACAGTCACTTTAATATGTGTACATGTACAGTATACATGATTGTTTCCATAGTAACGGCTCATTCGTAAAGAAGTGGACGTTTATGTGACGTTTATGGAAGGAGTCTCCAGTGTCAGCGGAGTCTCACACACGGCTCCTGAAATGCTTGTTTAGACCACGGCAGGCTGTGTGTTGTTGTTTTTATCTTTGTGTGAGAACGAAGCGAGGCTGGGGAGAGAACTGCGTTTATAGATGTTATATTCTCATCCACGCACTGAAGCCCGTCATCCTAGCAGGGCAGTGGTGGCTGGATCACTGATCCCAAGGTTTGGGGTTCAAGCCCCACTCTCAACACGTTGTCACTGTCCCCCCAGTGCACTCACTGGGTTATCGAAGGCCGGCCGTGTCTCTCACTGTCTGTGGTGGAGGTTCATGGAAAAGAACCATCGTTGACTTTGGTAAAGCGAAGCTGCATAGCCGTCAGCATGCTTCCGCCCTGTCATGACCTGGCGAGCTGTCCAGGGTGTACTCTGCCCTTGCCCAGAGTTGGCTGAGATGGGAGCCAGCCTCCCCGCGACCCTAATTAAAATTAAGCGGTTCAGAAAATGAATGAATGAATGAATAGAATTCATCATACCGCTCGGGCCACGAGGAGGATGGAGCCTATTTCGGTCAACAGCTCTTCAGACTATCGCAGGACAACACCCTCACCCTCACCCTCACACCCAGGGCCGATTTGGAACAGTCAGTTAGCCTACTGTGCCTATCTTTGGACAACAGGAAGAAACCAGAGTACTTGGAGGAAAACCCACACGAGCACAGGGAGAACACGTGTACTCCACAAAGGACTGGGACTCAAACCCAGGCCCAGCGGCTGTGCTCAGCACTACAGCACCGTATGACCCACGGCTGGTGTAAATCAAAACAGGAACTAGCTTGCTTCACATTATTGTAATTGCAGCAATAAATTAAGAAATGAAAGTGGGTTTCATTAAGAAAAAACACTGTGAGGGTGCTGGAGAGGTTCGCACGTCCGCCTCAGAGCAAAAAGGTTATGCGTTCAAATCCCAGGCTGGGAGGGTGTAGCTGTGTGGAGTTTGCATGTTCCTCCCGTGCTTATGTGGGTTTCCAAGGAGGACTCAGCTTTCCTCCCACAGTCCAAATACTTTAGGCCAGTTGGCGGTTCCAGGTTGTGTGTGTGTGTGTGTGTGTGTGTGTGTGTGTGTGTGTTGCTCTGTGCTGGACAAGTGAGCTTTTCAGGGTGTACCCTACCTTCACCTAGAGTAGGCTGAGATATGCTCCGTGCTCCCCACAAACCTAATATGATTAAGCATACTTGCAAATGGTTGTGTGTGTGTGTGTGTGTGTGTGTGTTTTGAAGTGATTGGGGGGGGGGGGGGGCTCTAAAAGCAGTAAAAGCATAAACACTAACAAGTAAACAAGCAAAGGCAATTTTATTGCTCTATTTTATGAACTCTTACGCCTGCCAAGTGATCTCATTATCTCGTTGCTTCACTCAGAGTTTATGTTGCGGTACTGGTTGGTTCTGGGTTCTGATGGACACTGACTGTGCACTGTAAAACACAGGCCTGTAATTTCGCCGTGCAACATGAACACGTGCTCGATCCAAATGAGTGTCTGTTTGTGTTTATCTGTTGATGTTTATCTGTTGATGTTTATCTGTTGATGTTTACCTGCGCTTATGTGAAAGTCTTCAGTAAAAAAAAAAATCCTCGTCCCTGCCTGAGAGCAGCGATTTTTCACCTCATCCACTACAGAGAAGAAAAAACACAGATTAAAATTCTGTGCACGGGGGTTCGGTTTCTGGCCTGCACCGTGACCCATCAGCGCTCGTACTCATTTACATATCACTCTTTTTTTCATACTGAGCAAAAATCTAAAATAATAGGCCGCAGTTCCAGGTGAGCCGCGCCCCAGAACATGACATTAACACCGCGCTGGACCGATTTTCAGACATTAATGAGCGTCAGGTATTTTAGGAAATGACGATGATTCCAGACATGTTAAGGGCACTTCACTTTAATCCTCCCTCGTTTCCTCTTCTCCGAGTACGATCCACAGGGAGACCAGAATAAAACGGAATAGTATTTATGAATAATAAGTAATTACCCAGAAGGATTTTGTTTGGGGTGAAGACATCTCTTCATCTAGAATCGAAGAGATCTTATATATTATGTAGTAGAAGAGCAATGAAAGTCCAACGCTAAAGTAAATAATGTACAGTATTGTACAGTATACTGTGAGCTGCTGATATATTATATGCACAGCAGAGTGCAGCACAGAACACAAACATCACCACTGCAGTATAGTCGAGTATAGTACGGTAGAGTGTTGTATGTTATCGCGACATAATATCACATCGAACATGTATACAATAAACACAATTAAAAATTACTGTAGTGTAGTATAGTGCAGTGTAGTGTAGTATAGAATTGTGTATTTTAGTGTGGTGGATGGTAGTAAAGTGTGGTGTAGTGCATTACAGTATAGTGTGTCATTATACAAACCGGATTCCAAAAAAGTTGGGACACTATACAAATTGTGAATAAAAACTGAATATTATAATGTGGAAGTGCCAAATTTCAATATTTTATTCTGAATAGAACATGGATGACAGGGTTGAAAGTTTAAACTGAGAAAATGTATTATTTTAAGGGGAAAATATGTTGATTTTAAATTTCATGGTGTCAACAAATCTCATAAAATGTTGGGACAGGTAGCAATAAAAGGCTGGAAAAGTCAACTGCACTTATAACGAACAGCTGGAAGAACAATTACCACTAATGAGGTCCATTGGCAACATGACTGAGTCTAAAAAGAGCTTCTCAGAGTGGCAGTGTCTCTCAGAAGTGAAGATGGATAGAGGATCACCAAGCGTAAGGGTCAAGGCCGAAAAACCATATCGGATGCCTGTGATCTTCGGGCCCTTAAACGGCACTGCACCACAAACAGGAACGCTACTGTCAGGGAAATCACAGACTGGGCT
>CM045749.1:5679228-5681728 GCA_024760905.1 Plotosus lineatus
CAAATTTTTTACAAACTTATTTACGGAATAAACAAACACACCAAAAAGTAACAATGACATCAGAACTGAACTGAACTGAGCGGATCACAATAATCTGGACGATACACAAAAACAAACCCTCACCCCCTGAATGTTCTGGGTCCACACGTGGGCACGTGCCTGCCTCTGCCGAGGCACGGCCAAATCTCACGAACTCACGCAATTATTTCCACATGAGCCGCATCTCCAGCTCGAGCTTTAATTCCAAGGTCAGGCTGCGCTACATTAATGATTTATTACTCGCTGCCAAAGACGTGTATCAGCTTTCAGCGCTTCACTCCCGCTACGGATTTGGTGCAGAAGAGAAATGTTTTCGTACATTAATTGAGAGTCCAGTGGTGACATTGCGGACTCGGCCTTTCGGTGCAGTCACGTGTTTCCACAGACCTGGAGAAATTTAACTGCGAAAGAGTCCAGGCCTTTGAAAGACGGACACGTAGAGGGATTTTTCCCATGACATCACTTCCTGAGCTGTTTTATTCCTCTTACACCACAGAAACCATTTCATTAGATTGATTGTTATATAACATCCATAACGCACTTATTTCATAATCCAGCGAGTGAGCGAACGGTGCTGTTCATGTCACAGCAAGAAGGTCCCGAGTTTGAGTCCCGGCCACAGTGAGGACATTTCTATATGGGGTTTGCATGTTCTAGCTGTGCTTGTGTGGGTTAACTCTGGGCACTACGGTCTTCTCCCACTGTCCACATTAGGCTATTTGCCCAGTGATGGACTGGCGGGCTGTTTACCCGTCCTTCACCCAGAGTCGGCTGAGCCTCCAGCCTCATGCAACCCGAGTAAGATTAATGAATGAAAGAAGAACGAATGAAATGGACAGCCAGTCAACCTACTGTGCATGCTTTTGGACTGTGGGAGGAAACCGGAGAACCAGGAGGAAACCCACACAAGCACGGGGAGAACATGCACACTCCAATAACAAATTAAATTAACAAATGAATGAATGATACTCAGCACATAAACTCTTCCCTCTCTAGCCTTTGTTTTTTCTCTCGCTTGAGCTCTGACACTGGAGACTCCTTCCATAATTCTATAGTAAACAGACATCTCCTTACGCAAGACGAGCTGCCGAGCCGTCAGTGTGTTTCTGCCCCTTGCTGACGGGTTGTGACAGGAAGGGCATCTGACGTGAAAACCTATCAACCAAATCGAACATGCGAATCATTGATATGACTTCCACGAAGATGGCAGCAGATGATTCGCTGTGGCGACCCCTGAAGGGAACAGCCGAGAAGAAGAAGAAGAAGAAGAAGAAGAAGAAGAATATTAACATTAAAGGATCGTTCTGTACAAATTACATAATTTCTGTTCACTTATCAGACCGTTAAAAGGGAGCTCAGTGAAATGCCCGTAACGGTGGAACGTCCTCGTTTGTGTGAATCTGCAACAAAAGAACAGTGTTCCGAATACGTCACCACTTGTTCATTTGAGCAAATAACACTCTGAGCGTTTTACTGCCTGGACATCCCATAATACTGCGTACGAGTGTTCGCATCAGTTTCTTGTGCCGTGTTGGTGAGACCACTTCACGCTTAAGTTTTTCAGTCCATGAGGTGAGAAAACACCCAAATTGGAGAAGTTCTCCAGGCGTCGGAGTCGATGGCGTCGTGCAGAGATCCTGAAGTGAGGTCGTCTCAATGGGATGGCTGCCATCTTGACTTCAAAAGGAAAACAATGCATGCGTGATCCAGACCTTTTTTTTGTTATCCGAACACGTGCGCCGATTCGCCTTTGATCGCTACACCGCCTTTTAATCAAGAGAATAATTTGGAGTGACACCATGTCGGGGCCGAGTGGGGCTTTGGATATTTTGCTGCTCCAAAACAAAGTGTACGCAGGTGCCAGAAATATGCACATCATGTGTGTAAACAACGAACGATGGGTGGAGAAGTCTACTTGGAACGTTTGATTTGTCGGAAGAAATGCTGGGACACAGTTTCGATTTCTATTTAAAGAAGTTTCACTGCACAGACACCGCGATGAGGATCACGACCTCTGACCCCTCCCAATTCCCCCTTACGACCTTCTGTCTTTTCTTCCCTCCAGTTTCTCCCTAATTTACTCGTATCCAATTTCCACCCATCAGGTATTACCGTCCCTATCACACGGCCACCACGGACCAGTGAAGGGCGAAAGCATGCATACGCCTCCTCCATGACATGCGACGCTATCCACCTGCCTCTTTTCTAACTGCGGTGTGTCATTATCTGCGGGCGGCCTAACACACACTGAGGGAAAGCACACACACACACACACACACACACACACACACCCTCGTGTGAATGAAAGCATAGACGCCCGTGATTGGCTGGCGATCGCTGTGAGTGACAGGAAAGTGAGCATATGCCGTCCCGGCCTCCCGTGAGAGATCAGCCAATTGGCCCCCATGGACTTCCGGCCATAGACGGCTGTGACATTAGCCAAGATTACAACTTGCCATCT
>CM045749.1:5684228-5714228 GCA_024760905.1 Plotosus lineatus
TGATTCAATACTAACTTGCTTCCTTGCGAGATTGGAGGTCTTGTTCAATGAAGCACTCTGTTTCCATGCTCCTTCTGTTTCAATGTTGTGCCGAAATAATCGCCTCCGTCGCTGTATTTCCGCTTTTCAGTATTTTCCGGGTCCATGATGGATAACGAAATACAACACTGTAATGATCTCTCAAAAAGAACTCACAAACCAACATTCCTGTTGAATTCTCCTCTCTCACACGTGTGACAAACAGGAAGTATGGGTACAGGAAGCATGGGTACAGATCAGCTGCCTCCTGGCCAATGGAAGGCCAGTGGGGCGGGATGTTGGGAGACAGCCAATGAGAGAGCAACAAATACATATTCAATGCTATAAATGCTTATAATAACAATTAAACATTGAAAAAATAACATAACAGTCAGCAATGGTTCTTTTACATGCCTCTCACCATAGACAGTGAGAGACATGGCCGCCTTTGATAACCCAGTTAGCCGCACTGGGGGGGGGGGACAGTGACAACCTTGTGGAGAGTAGGACTCGAACCCCCAACCTTTGGATCAGCGATCCAGCGCCCTATACCACAAGACCACCACTGCCCCTCAAAATAAATCATAAATATAAGTATGAAATATGATTAAACATTATCCTGAGGTACACTTAATACTAGGTTCAGGCAGAGGTGCGTGGCTGACATGTGCTTTACATGGGAGGTCCAGGAAGAGAAGCAGAACCGATACATTTCTGAACTTCTGCCGAAAGTTTCAAAGAAGAAGCAAATTGAGTCCAGTATTATAATGAACTGGATAAGAGTGAAACTCTCTGTAAATCTGATCAGATCCGCTGTACTGTGCTTGAGAGGAACCAGGAGTTTAAACATAGGACATAATGATAATGTACAGATGATTATGGGGGAGAGAGAGAGAGAGAGAGAGAGAGAGAGAGAGAGAGAGAGAGAGAGAGAGAGAGAGAGAGAGAGAGAGGGAGAGAGATTGTATACAGTACAAACTGGTATAGATTACTTATACAAGGTTTAAACATATGTTCCCCTCTAAAAAATGCCCTGTAAAGACTTATAAACAAATTCATCTAAGAATGGCCATCCTGAACCTAACTTGTTATGAAGCCGGGGAGTGTCTGTACACACACATACAGATGGTATTGCATGAGGAGAAGACGACATACATACATACGTGCGTGTGCACACAGATGCAGCAATGTATCCAGTTTTGATTAAAGATTTTGGGTTGTTTTTTTTTTTGTTTTGTGTTTTTTTTATTTTGTTGCAAAATTGGCCTTGTTATTGTGACTTTTTTAATTCAATGAATATTTACTTATTTAAATTTTTTTTTTTTTTTTTTTAAACGCGATGCACTGAAGCCGCATTAACTGCAGCACGAAGTAGCGAGGGATCCCTGTACTCCGGTTTGTTGCTAATAAAAGAGTAGTGCTGTGCATGGGGTGGTTCTGTTATGGTCTCTGTAACCATGCGCGGTGTATTTATGGTGACGTTGAGGGTAATAAGCTGGACGACACCGAAAATTTGGGTTCTTTGAATGTCACACTTCAGGGTACCAGAAATCTGCTACTAATTTTTTGTTGTTTTTACTCAAAATGTTGATGTTGAGTTACTTCCTGTTTCAGCTTTAGGACAGGATCCTAAAGGAAACCACAGCAAACAAGAAGGTGCTCAGAGCTGACCCTTGATGCAGTCCCACCTCCACCTTGAATTCATCGGTCACGCCGACAGGAAAATAATATTTAAATAAACACTAATTCTTTCTTATTTTCCTTTCGGCTGCTCCCTTCAGGGGACGCCACAGCAAATCATCCGCCTCCATCTCACCCTGTCCTCTGCATCTTCTTTTCTGACTCCAACGAACTTCATGTCTTCCTTCACCACATCCATAAATCTCTTCTTTGGTCTTCCTCTAGGCCTTCTGCCTAGTAGTTCCAACCTCAGCATCCTACTGCCAATATACTCACTATCCCTCCTCTGTCCATGTCCAAACCATCTCAATCTAGCCTCTCTGACTTTGTCTCCAAAACATCATACATGGGCTGTCCCTCTGATGTACTCATTTCTGATCCTATCCATCCTCATTACTCCCAGAGAGAACCTCAGCATTTTCATTTCTGCTACCTCCAGCTCTGCCTCCTGCCTTTTCCTCAGCGCCACTGTTTCTAAACCATACAACATCGCTGGCCTCACCACCGTCTTGTACACTCTCCTACTCTGCACGTCTCCCTTGTTCTTAAAAATGGGCACCAGCACACTTCTCCTCCACTCCTCTGGCATCTGCTCACTCTCTAGGACCTTGTTGAATGTTCGTGTCAGAAAATCGACTGCTACCTCTCCTAGACACTTCCATACCTCCACAGGTATATCATCAGGACTAACTGCCTTCCATTCTTCATCCTCTTCAATACCCTCCTCACTTCATCCTTACTGATCTTTGCTGCATCCTGCTCCTCAATGGTCACCTCTTCGACTCTTTTTTCTTTCTCAGTTTCCTCATTCATCAGCTATTCAAAGTACTCTTTCCATCTTCCCAGCACACTTCTGTCTTTAGTCAATACATTTCCCTCTCTGTCCTTTATCAATCTAACTTGCTGCACGTCCTTCCCATCTCTATCTCTCTGCTGTGCCAACCTGTATAGACCATTTTCTCCCTCCTTACTGTACAACCTATCATACAAGTCATCATACGCCCTCTGTTTGGCCTTAGCCACTGCTACTTTCGCCTTATGCTGTCTCCCTGTACTCCTGTTTACTCTCTTCAGTCCTCTCAATGTCCCACTTCTTCTTAGTTAACCTCTTCCTTTGTACACACTCCTGCACTTCCTCATTCCACCACCAAGTCTCCTTATCTACTTTCCTTCCAGAGGACACACCAAGTACTCTCCTACCTGTGTCCCTGATCATATTTGCTGTGGTTGTCCAGTCATCTGGAAGCACTTCCTGGCCACCCAAAGCCTGTTTCAACTCCTCCTTGAAGACAACATGACACTCTTCCTTTTTCAACTTCCACCACTTTGTCTTCTGCTCTGCCTTTGCCTTCTTCACCTTCCTCAGCGTCATCCTGCATACCACCATCCTATGCTGTTTGGGAACACTCTCACCCACGACTACTTTGCAGTCACCGACTTCCTTCAAATTACATCGCCTACACAAGATGTAGTCTACCTGTGTGCTCCTACCTACACTTTTATAAGTCACCCTATGCTCCTGTTTCTTCTGGAAGAAAGTATTCACCACAGCCATTTCCATCCATTTTGCAAAATCTATCAAAATCTGTCCTTCTGCGTTCCTGTCCTGGATACCAAACCTGCCCATCACTTCCTCGTCCCCTCTGTTGCCTGCACCAACATGTCCATTGAAGTCTGCACCAATGACCACTCTTTCACCTCTGGGAGTACTCTGCATCACTTCATCTAACTCACTCCAGAATCTCTCCTTCTCTTCTAGCTTACATCCTGCCTGTGGGGCATAAGCACTAACAACATTGAACATCACACCTTCAATTTCTAACTGGAGACTCATCACTCTGTCTGACACTCTTTTCACTTCTAGAACATTCCTGACAAACCCCTCCTCCAAGATGATTCCTACTCCATTTCTCTTCCCATCCACACCATGAGAAAACAGCTTAAACCCTGCTCCTAAGCTTCTAGCTTTGCTACCTTTCCACCTGGTCTCCTAAACACACAGTATGTCCACCTCCCTCCTCTGCATCATGTCAGCCAGCTCTCTATCTTTTCTTTGCATAGTTCCAACATTCAAAGTCGCTACTCTTAGGCCTAGACTCATGCCTTTCCTCTTCTCTCTCTGCCTAGACACGCCTCCCACCTCTCCTTCTTCGACGCCTTCGACCAACAGTAGTCCAATTTCCATCAGCACCCTGTTGATTGACAGCACTGATGGCGGTTGTTGTTAACCCGGGCCTCGACCGATCTGGTATGGGGTACTACTTCTGATTTGCATCATAAAAGTTTGGCATTGGTTTTACGTCGGATGCCCTTCCTGACACAACCCTCCGCATTGCTCCGGCTTGGGACCGGCATAAGGGGGAGAGACACTGGTTAGTGCCCCCCCCCCCCCCCCCCCCCGCCTCATGGCTGCATTAAATAAACACTAATTAAATAAATAAATAATGGGAAGCACGGTGGCGTAGTGGTTATCATGTCTGTGTCACAGCAAGAGGGTCCTGGGTTCGATTCCCATCTCAGGTGTTTCGATGTGAGGTTTGCATGTTCTTCCCGTTCTTGTGTGGGCTTCCTCAGGGCCCCCCCGGTTTCCTCCTATAGGCCAAAAGACATGCACAGTAGGAGGGCTGGCTGTTACAAGTCCCCCTAGGTGTGAGTGTGATTGGTTTTATGCTTGTTGGTCCTGTGATGGCCTGGTGAGCTGTTCAGTGTGTCCCTCACCCTCACCCAAAGTTGGTTTAGATGGATCCCAGCCTCCCGGCGACCGGCACCTCTACAACAAAACTGTGCATAAAATCAAATGGTGGAGCTGACCAATCGATCAGCAGGTGAGGTCGGACTCTTCTAGTGAACAACCTCCGGATATAACCTCCAGCCACAAAATGGACCAGACTCAGACTCAAATATGAACCGCTGTTACAATCCACCATTAATACAAACATCTGAGAAGGTTTATTCGTCCCAACCTCCACAGATTCCTCTCTCCGCTGCACATGGAGGCGACACGCCCACTAAAACCTCCATCTACAGCCAAACAGCACGATGCCCTTGATATCCTGGCTGTCTTACAGATTCTTTTATTATGGTGCATTGCAAGGCCAAAATCCTCACTCGTCCACTCACAGTGTCGAGAAATAAATAAATAAAAGCTTGTGGAAGCAGAAAGAATAAACAGCGCTTCAGTCAGAGGAATGAGAGGCAGAAAAAAACGCAGCGTTCCGTTCAGTAATAAATGGCTGGGAGAGGTTCGAGGTTGTGAGCAGGCGGCTAAAGTTCAGTGATAAACGGAAACGGAGCGATCAGTATCCACAGGGGGGGCAGCCATTCCGCTGCCCGCCGGCCCTAACCCTCAATTACACCCCGTCGTCCCGGCCAACGCACAGCATCATCTATTAACTCGATACGAACGACAGACTGGAACCAGATGATACACAGAATCGTACAGTGCTACAAAAACACTGTTTCACGTTATTTCTAACAGGATTTCATATAAAACAACAAATCCTTACAACTACAATCATTACATAACGCTGTAATGAAAAAAACATAGTGTGCACGTGGTCGATTCAGGGCGGAGTAAGAACTTGTGGGAAATCGTCACGGCGCTGTACATGAAGTAAGTAAAGCAAGTAAAACTGGGCCGGGAGTTCAGTGGACATGTTGAACGAAAACCTGGACGCACAAAACCGTGAGGCAGCGTTTATAAAGACCGGCTGTATGCAGTGAGCGGGTGGTGGGCGTGTGGTGTGATCTGATTGGCTGTAGTAAGAACATTTTGGACGTGGAATGTGCGTGACGCTGAGAGAACTAGGCATTGACAGAGGAGGAACTTGAAAGACTGTCAATTTTCAATTTTGACCTCAAACCCCCCACCCCAACTGCGTTCGTCACTTTTCATGTCTTCGCCCACGTGTGATGGGGATTTGACTCCCCCAGTGTTTCCCCCTCACTGTTACTGGGTCGTCAGTCATACCAACCAGGTGCTGAGTAAACATGTCTACAATCAAACGTGATTTTTAGTTGGCGTATCGACAAGGTGTGAAATGGTCAACGTGTAGTTCGCAGGTTCAAATCCATGTTACCGTTGCAACCATCCAGTGCACCTACCAAACTGTCCTGGGAGGGATGGCCTTCGCTCACCTGCCCCTTGCCGCGATCACCAGCCAGACATTGGCGTCCGTAAGCTCATTCGTACACAGAGGCGGACCCTGAACGCACAGGCACAGCACTTCATCAAGATGTAGGTGGCAGCATCACGTGTCTCCTCCCTGGTTGGTGGTGGTTGCATGTGATGGGAAAAAGATTTTAAAAAAATAACGAACAAAAAAAACAAAACAAAACAAAAAAAAAAACATGATTTTTAGTTTGTTTGTCATGAACATGAGACTTGAAGCAACATCTGTATTCATGGCCACAGGGACATGAAACGCGAGAACACGTCAAGGCTGAACAATGCAGTTTACCCAGAGTCGGCCGAGATGGGTGGCAGCCTCCCCGTGAACCTAATTAGGATTATCGACTTATGAAATGAAGGAATGAATAATTCTAATCATAAATATAATAATGTGGTGTATCAACAATTAATTGACTATAAATTAAATAATAGGTTAAATAAATATATATTATATTAATTTAATGTAAAGTTTAAGTGTAAATTAAATTCTTATAAATATTTAAACTACAAACATCAAATTAACGGTAAATAAATATCAGTCCAGACCATCAATGATCAGTATTTATGATCATCAGAATCAAATCATCAATTAACATACAGCACAACTTCAGCCATCTCTCTCTCACACACACACACACACTCACTCACACACTCACACTCACTACACACACACACCACGGAGAGTCAAACACGCATCATACCGACAGTATAACAGCTCAGGTGGTCAAACGGGCTCCTGGTTTCTATGGAAACATTTAAAACAAATCATTCCACAAATGCGACATCATTGCCTACACGGAATGAAACCTGGGATTCGACTCAACTTAGAGTCACAAGTCACTTCAAACTAGCACTGAGAGGACAAAGGAATCCAACACACACACACACACACACACACACACACACACACACACACACACACACACACACACACCTCAGCATTTGCATTCTGTTCTGTACAATGGAGACTTCTGTACCTCCATCACAACCTGAATTAAATAATAATTATTTATCAGAGATACTTATACTTAGATACTTATTTATCCACCTCACAGCAAGGTTCTGGGTTTGAGTCCCGGCCTCGGCGCGGCTGTTCCTGTTTGGAGTTTGCGTGTTCTCTCCACGCTTGTGGAAGTTTCCTCCAGGTACTTCCGTTTCCTCCTGCAGTCCAAGATCATGCACATGAAGCTTGTTGAATGTTGTAATTGCCCCATGGTGTGTTTTGTATCCATGATGATCTGGTGAGCTGTACAGGGTGTAACCCGCCCTCACCCAGAGGCGGCCGAGGTCTGGCTGCAGCCTCCTTGCGACACTAATAGGATTCAATGGCTCAGCAAATAAATTAAAGAATATCACAGAAAAGTGTGAAGTTCAAGTTCAACAACAAACCTCAAACAAACTTCAGTTCATCAGCTCCAGAGAGGGAGAGAGAGAGAGAGAGAGAGAGAGAGAGAGAGAGAGAGAGAGAGAGCGAGAGAGAGAGAGCAAGACAGAGAGAGCGAGAAACAGAGAGCAAGTGAGAGAGACTGAGCAAGAGAGAGGGAGCAAGAGAGAAAGAGAGAGAGAGCAAGAGATAGAGAGAAAGAGAGTGAGTGAGAGTGTGAAAGCGAGAGTGAGAGAGAGAGAGAGAGAGAGAGAGGGAGAGAGAGAGAGAAAGAGAGAGCGTGACAGAGCAAGAAAGAGAAAGAAAGAGAGAGCAAGAGAGAGGGAGTGAGAGTGTGAAAGTGAGAGAGAGAGAGCAAGAAAGAGAGAGCAAGAGAAAGAGAAAGAAAGAGAGCAAGAGAGTGAGAGAGACAAGAGAGTGAGAAATTGAGCGAGCGAGAGAAAGAGCAAGAAAGAGAGAGCAAGAGAGGCAGAGAGAGAGAAAAAGAGAGAGCAAGAGAGTGAGAGAGCGAGAAACGGAGAGCAAGAGAGAGAGAGAGAGCAAGAGAGAGAGAGCGCGAGAAAGAGAGAGAGCAAGAGAGCGATAGAGAGATAGAGAGTGAGCGAGAGAGCAAGAGAGAGAGCGAGAGAAACAGAGCAAGAGAGAGAGAGTGAGAAAGAGAGAGAGAGCAAGAGAGAGAGAGAGATAGAGAGTGAGCGAGAGAGCAAGAGAGAGAGCGAGAGAAACAGAGCAAGAGAGAGAGAGAGAGAGTGAGAAAGAGAGAGAGAGCAAGAGAGAGAGCAAGAGAGTGAGAGAGAGACAGAGTGAGAGCGAGAGAGAGAGAGAGAGACGAGAGAGAGAGTGAGAAAGAGAGTGAGAGAGCAAGAGAGAGAAAGAAAGAGAGAGCAAGAGAGAGAGAGAGTGAGTGAGAGAGAGAATTATATTTGGAGTTTCACTCCTCCCTTAAAGTGCATTAAACAATTTGATCTCTATGCTGTCATAAAGTTCAGTTAGGATTTAGAAATGAATCATGAGCGCCCCCTACAGACACAGACACACACACACACACTGATCCGAATCGTTGTATCCAGTAGAATATGGGTAAACATGTGCCTTTCCTTCTCTCGTTTCATTTCCATGAACTCACCAGCAGTCGCTTTCCAATCACAATCTCAGTTTCATTCAGAAATGAAAATTAGCCCAGAGAGCGCCGGTTTGAATCCGGGTTAATGCCACAGTCGTCCGTGACCGGAAGTCCATGGGAGATAATTGGCCGAACTCTCACCGGAGGGAGGGACAACATCTGCTCACTTCCGTCACTCACAGCGATCTCGGGAGCGAATGGTGCTTTCCCTCAGAGCGTGTCACGCCGCAACCAAAAACGCATGCGCCGCAGTTCGAAAAGCAGTGCATGGCGAGCATCGCGTCTCCCGGAGAGGGTGTATGTTCACTTTCACCCCTCCCGGCTCAGTGGTGGTCATGTGATAGGCAAGGCGATACCTGATGGGTGGGAATTCGGGAGGGATAAAAAAAAAAACCTGCGTTCGCTGTCCAGGTCCGGAGACAGAGTCCCAGCCATCCGACTGCTGATGTTATTGGCTGAGATCATCGAATGAAGGACAAACGCTTTAAATAAATTCATTATTGAATGGATGGATGGATGAATAAATAAATGCTGACGTCTCCAAAGGGCCAAAGTGTGACATCATCGATTATTCAAATCCACTTAGTAAGTTTATGTGAAGCTCCAAATGAGCGGTTGCTATGGAAACTGGAATCCATCACCTTCTGGGTTTCTTTGATTGTAAAGCTGACACGGCAGGACTGAGGCCTGTGTTTTCATGTGTGTGTGCGTGAGACATTTGTGTGTGTGTGTGTGTGTCTGTGTTTGTGCATGTATGCATGAGTTTGTGTGATGTATTTGTGTGTACGTACTGTGTGTGTGTGTGTGTGTGTGTGTGTGTGTTCGAGAACAAAAGCCTGCTGTGCTCCAGCATCTCTCACCATTTTTACACTCAGTAACACCACTGGAAACTTTATCACAGATGTAACCCACAATTGCAGTCCGCTAAGACACAGGAATGTGTGAGAGTGTGTGTTGTGTGTGTGTAGTGGGGGCGAGACCTTCAGTTCCATCTTTGTGTCACATCTCAGCCTCATCCCTATTAAAGTGTGTGAGGAGCAGATGATTAAAAAAACCACTAGAATGTATCAGTCTCAATCTTTTGGTCTCTCTCCCTCACACACACACACACACACACACACTCTCTCATTCTCTCTCTCTCACTCACTTACACACACACACACTCTCTCACACTCAACACTCTCACTCACACACACTCTCTCTCACATTTGCTCTCCCACTCACTTACACTCACACGCTCACATTCTCTCTCACACACTCACACACACACACACACACACACACACACACACACTCTCTCTCTCTCTCACGCTCACTCACACACACTCTCTCTCTCTCACTCACTCACTCACACAAACACACACTCTCTCACTCACACACACGCTCTCTCTCAGTCACACACACGCTCTCTCACACACACACAAAATCATGTACAGTAAGATGATATCAATAATGAATTTATTTTTTATTTCTCTAAGATCATTTTTAATCTAAAAAACTATAAACAATGATTTTACAATAATTATATTATTATTATAATAAACAATATGATCATGGTGACACACCACCCGGAAAACCCGTTTAACCCCCGGCCCAGAGGAGGAGATAAATGCCCCACAATGAACAAATCCATGTTGAGAGGTGTAAAGGGAGTGGAGTGTGGAAGTTCAGACTGGTATAGTGGGTTATGTGGGTGTGGAGTGTGGGGTGGGGATGAGGGGGTGAGGGGGTTATAAATAAGATACGGTACACATTTAAGAAACACTCAGAACTTCAGCGTCTGTAAACCTGGAAGAGGGTTAAAAAAAAAAAAAAAAAAACGAACAACCCAGGACCGAAATTTTGGTCTGGAGCTTTGAAATGAGCCCGAGTTCATCTGGATCCTCCAGGAAACACACACACACACACACACACACACACACACACACACACACACACTACAATTTATTCCTCAGCTCCAAATCCTGCCCGTGTTGCAGTTGTCCTCCAAAACACTTGTGTCCACCCCCCACCCCCACCACAGATGATCCCTGGACAGTCTGGGCTTTGTTCAGTGCCCCCGCTTCACTCTTTCATCCTCACACTGAGCACACGGCTGCGTTTATCTGCTGCGCGCCTGCATATTTCTGATTTTGTTTTATCTATCTTGAATAAAACCCCCTGAACCCCACGACGCACTGTCGCTGTCCATCTTTATTATTCTAAACATGTTTATGCTCTCCAAAGGCCCAGAGTCGAATGAGATTGGCTCCAGCCTCCCTGACGAGTGAGCGAAATGTATCAGGATGAATTATAAACTTTCATTATTGAGAATGATTGTTGTTGTTGTTGTTATTATTATTTTTATTCTTGTGGATGTGGCCATGACATCATCAGTGGTAAATTAACGCTACCCGAGAATCAGAAATTATAGTTACATAGCCAACCTCACTGCATCCGATTCCGGTCTCGTTGTGTATCGTACGGTTGATGAATTATATTAAACTGGAACATTGTGCTTAAGTCTGAGATTTACACCTTTATTTATTATTAATACGCTTCAGGTGATCAATATTGATGATAGTCCAACATCTAGACCTGAACTGATAGAGATCACTTACTGTCGAGGTTATTTACTCATCATCACTCAGAAACAAACATTTTGACATATACATTATAAATTAAAAAAATACCTGTGCGCGCATACATATATCTATATATCTATATATCTATATATATATATATATATATATATATATATATATATACACACACATACATATACACACACACACACACTATTTTTAAACGAATATATATTTAATTTTTTTTCTTTTAAATGAAAGATGGGTTGACATTCTAAAAAACTCACGCTAAAAATAACACAAGTCGATACCGTCAGGCCTCAAGTATTAATGTAGCTGCCATTTTTATTTCCCATAATGCTTTGTGTCTAAATTTAATATGATCTCTTGTTGCTGTAGCTAATAATAATAATAATAATGAAAATAATAAGAGTAATTATTATTATTTATTCTTTAAAAAACATGATATCTTGCTGGCTCGTGTGCCGGTATTCGTTCTCATTGACGCTTGGTCATGTGACCAAGGCAAAGGAACCTGCGAGTGCTCACCAGGACGACAATAGCATGCTGAAGGATCTCTGAATCCAAAGCACTCATCATCCTCCTCATCATCATCATCCATATCGCAGTGGGTGCTCTTTTTAACGAGATGGGCAAAAAGATATCGAGATGAGTCAGGAGTCGCCGCTGGGTGAAGAAGGAACGGGATTGGGCTCCATCTGACATGCAAATCCTTTGAAAACTAAACCTATAGATCGCAATCATTAGTTTAGCTCCGCCTTGGGCATATCGATTAAAATATCACGTGTCTTCTCACTGCGGCTCCCTCAAGGACAGGTTCTCTGATGTGGGAGGGGTTTTGGTTTCATTATCTCACACACACACACACACACACACACACACACACACACACACACACACACCCAGCACGTGGGAGAATGTTCCCATGAACGGGGAAAGGGGGTGCAAAAATAAATAAATAATGATCCACTTTCATGGCGATCGAATTCCAAGATGCTGACCCAAGGTCACACATTCCGGAGCATTGTCCTGACCCCTGACCCCCCTCCTGAGAGCTGCGTGCTACACTAATGGCGGACCGCAAAAGCCTCCAACTCAGAAGAGTAACACCACATGGGATGGAGAATGAAAGGGAGTTACATTTTATAATCAAAATAATAAACAACAACAACAACATTAATAATAACGTAGGAAGACGAATGAAAAGCAGTAAACTGGGCTGACTGAGGAAGAGAAAGGGGTTTGAGCCTGAGGTGTTTTCTGTAGCACTGTCACTCCTCAAGCACACACACACACACACACACACACACACACACACACACACACACAAGAGATCAGAACAACTGTACAGTGGCATGAACCTCCACGGTCGATTGTCAGTATCGAGCCACTCAGAACAGCGATATCCGTTTAAACACGGAGGAGTTCGTGCCAGTTCATCCCCAGCTGTCTCACTCCCACTGGAGACATCACAAAGACAGGGAGCACCCGAGCGAACAAGAGAGAGAGAGAGAGAGAGAGAGAGAGAGAGAGAGAGAGAGAGAGATTGAGGTATGTGGGAGGTTCTCAGGTGTGCTGGGTTGCCAGTTCTTGCCCGATGAACCTGCGTAGACGCTCCAGGTACTGGCTGTAGAGCTCAATATCGTTGTGTCCCGCCCCCTCCACCCACAGTGGCTCCACGGCTTTCGGGCAGCGTTCGTACAGAGCCAGACCATGAGAGAAATCTATCACTTCATCCTCCGTCCCGTGGATGATCAACACCGGAGACGTGATCTTTGACACCTTCTCTATACTACACACACACACATGCACACAGAGAGAGAATCAGGAGGAGGAGAGAGGAGGGCAGAAAGAAAGTGAGAGGAGAGAGAGAGAGAGAGAGAGAGAGAGAGAGAGAGAGAGAGAGAGTAGTGTAGAAAAAGGAGACGATGCCAGAGAGAGGAAAAGAGAGAGGGAGAGAAAGAAGGCAAATGGAGAGAGGGGGAGGAGAGGGAATTAATGAGTTGTTGTAGAAGTTGTTGTATTCAATAAATAAATAAAAGAGACTGTACTTTCTGAGTCAAGATGGAAAATATACCATGTGTGATTTGACATGTATCATATTTGAATATTTAGGAATCCAGTGAGAAATTAAAAATAAAAATGTGTTTCCACTCAAGTAAAACACTTCTGAAGTGGGTCAACACGACCGGGGAGGTGAGACACTCAGAATTTTTAATCCGGGACTGAACTCAGACTCTGGGCTCACCGCAGGGGAAGGTTCCAGCCTGCAGTACCACACGAGGACACGAGAGGGCGCTGGAGACTGCGGTGAATAATATGAAACGATCTGTAACTGCACACGGGATTAAAGCAACGGACAACAATCAATCACCCATCAGTGACGGGGTGGACCCGCCCGAGCCCAGAAATGGCTGAGGTGCCAGCCAGGCGACCTTAATTCGGATTAAACGGTTCAGGAACTGAATAAATAAACCAACCACCAATAATTAAACCACAGATAATTATTCCCCATCAAATCTCATTCACATTTTAAACTTTTATACACATCTTCAGTTTCAACGCTCTGTCCCGCCCCCTCACTCATCCTCCACTCCTCCCTTCCTCTCTCACTACACCTCCCCCTCACCTCAGTCCTCCTTCTCACTCCACCTACCTTCACTATTCCACTCCTGCCCCTCCCTCTCACACCTCTCTCCCTCCATCAACCGTCTCTCCACCCACCTTACTCCTTCCTCCTTCCTCTCCTCACTCCTCCTCCTCCACTCACACTCCTCCTCCTAATTCTTCTCTCACTCCTCCTCCTCAACTTCCTCCCTCTCACCCTCCTCCCCAACCTCCCACTCCTCAGAATTCTTCTCTCACTCCTCCTCCTCTACTTACTCCCCTTACACTCCTCCCCTTCTTGCTCCCCTCATTCCTCCTCCCCAACCTCCCACTCCGCCTCCTAATTCTCTCACTCCTCCCCCCCACCTCTCACTCCTCCCTTCTCACTCAATTTGATTAAAAGAATATCTCTCTCCCTTTCTTTGTTTTTCTTTCTACCCTACCCTAACCTTTTCATTTCTCTTTTCTAATGGACACATCCTTTTCTTTCCCTTTCTCTCCTACTCCACCTTTCCTTTCTGGTCTTTATCCTCCAATCACATGTATTTTGAGATTGAGCCTTTTCATCACTGAATAGAGTCAAAAAGTTTTCTGAATAATCCTCTCATTTCTCTCTCTCTCTTTCTCTTCCCTACCTTCTCCTTGATCCCTCATCACCGTTGTGAGTGTCGTGACAGACAACTACATGTCTGTTTATCTGGTTATTTTGGGGATTTCTCCAGAGAAAGACTCACTTGGGGAATGCGTCGAAGCAGTAGGTCTTCTTGGTGTCAGGGAAGGCGACTCGCATCCCTGAGGTGAGCGGAGAGTGCAGGATAACCGCGGCACACTCGTACCGTGACGCCAGGTCCACCGTGGGCACTGTACCGATGCTCTGGCCGTACAGGATGATGCTCTCGGGGCTGATGCCATATCTGACAGGGACAATAAAAAAAATTCTCTCTCATATCACACGGTAACAGTCCTGTGTTTAATCTCTCTCTCCACCACAGGACGTCCCAGGTTCTATATTCTGATTCTTGGTTTCTACCAAAGGTTGCTGTGGAATGTTCCGACAAAGTTTTGCTTTGTTTTTTTAGAAGACTGAAGGGAAATTAAATAAAAAAATTATTTGCTACAGTAAAGGTGAAGAACTCCATCTTTTTAATTGTTTGAGTGTACTTAAAATTATCTCAAAGATATTATAGGTCTTTAAAAAAGTTCCTGTATTAAAAGATTCCTGGAGATCAGAAGCTCGAATATGGGTTGATGCCCAAGCCATCCGTGACCAGGGTTTGCAAGGGAGCTAATTAGCCGAGCTTTCACGGGAGGGAGGGAGGGAGGGAGGGATAGCTAGCATATGCTCATTTCCCTGGCACACAAACCAATCGCCAGCTAATCATGCGTGTCTATGAACTCATTGGTTCGAGGAAGCTGGTAGTGCTTTCCCTCCGAATACACATATGCAGCATTTCGTAAACAGGCGAGTGACCGCATCACATCTATGATGCAGAGGGCATGTGCATGTTGACGCCCCTCCCTGGTTGGTGGTGGTGTGATTGGGAAAGAAATACAGAATGGGTGGGAATTGGATATGACCAAATTAGGTGAGAAAAACGGGTGCAGTAAAAGGTCAGAGAAGCGGCTTTAGGTCCTGAACAAGCAGGGAAAACGTGTGGCGGTGGGGGAGTGAGCAGCACCTTTCATTCCTCCACAGAAATAACTCAAGTGCAATTGAGCAAGGCACCTCATTGGGTTCCCCCAATGTTTGTGTGGCAGCCCACTGCTCCGAGTGTGTGTGCGCTCACTTGAGATGGGTTAAATGCAGAGGAAATAATTTCCCTTACGGGATTAATACTGTACAGTAGGCCCTTAACTATTCGCGGTTTTGCACTCACGGTTTGAGTATTCGCGGACTGCCGTGCAGCTGACACGTCACTCAAATTCAGCCAATGGCTGTCCTCCTTCCTGCTGATTGGTTAAGATGATGTAACACCCCTTTTTCCTCATTCGTGCACAAGTTTTCAACGAGCCTTTTTTTCTCGTGTGTTTTAATTACCAGTTAGGCTCTGTGATGACACTTAAACGCTGTGCATCTTCTCTGGCTAAGCGCTAGAAAAGGGAATGATATTGGATGTCTCTTCTGAAAAAATAAGACTTTCTCCTGAAGAAGCGACAGTTTCCTCTGAAGTGCCCGAAGAGAAATAAATATCTGAAAGCACTCTGGTATTAAAGTCTTTTTCAATCATTATTCCAGTACAGTACCTAAGTTAATTTTTAGAATTTTTGTGTGTGTGAGATTTTATGTACTGTGGTGTAGCATGTTTATCGTTTTGTTTTGTTTATCCAATTTATTACATTTCATGTTCTTTTATGTTCTTTTTGGGGTACTTTGATTTTGACGGCTGTGTTCTCGAACTAACTGTCCGCTCCGGTTGAGGGAGCGTGGCCGTGGCTTCTAAACATTTATCATAAACATTAACTTCGGCATTGTGCTGGAATAATAATTGAAAAAGACTTGAATACTACAGCTTAACAACAGTTCAGATGATTATCTTCAGGCACTTCAGAGGAAACTGTTGTTTCTTCAGGAGAAAGTCTTATTTCTTCAGAAGAGAGTGGCATCATAGAGCTCAACTGAATAATATATTATACATAAAAAATGAAAACATGCATTATATATATATATATATATATATATATATATATATATATATATATGAAGAAAAAAAAGAAATAAATAAAAATAAATAAATAAATAAAACTTATGCTGGGGCAATCGCTGATCCTAAGGTTGGGGGTTCAAGTCCCCACAGGGACAGAAAGGCAAAAAGCCGAAAGGAAGAAAGAATATATAAAAATTATGCTGTATAATGTTTATATACTTTATTAATATCACAGTAAAAAATTAATAAGATTTTCTTAATCATCACTATATTTTACGACATTAATACTGTATTAATAAGGCAGGGGGGGGGGCACGAACCAGTGTCTGTCCCCCTTATACCGGTCCCAAGCCCGGAGAAATGCAGAGATTTGTGTCAGGAAGGGCAGCCGACGTAAAACCAATGCCAAACTTTTATGATGCAGATCAGAAGTATTACCCCCATACCGGATCGGTCGAGGACCGGGATAACAACGACCGCCATCAGTGCTGTCAATCAATAGGGTGCTGATGGAAATTGGACTACTGTTGGTCGAAGAAGGGGAGGCGGAAGGCGTGTCCGTAGGCAGAGAGAGAAGAGGAAAAGCATGAGTCTAGAACTGAGAGCAGGGACTTTGAATGTTGGAACTATGCAAAGAAAAGATAGAGAGCTGGCTGACATGATGCAGAGGAGGAAGGTGGACATACTGTGTTTTCAGAAGACCAGGTGGAAAGGTAGCAAAGCTAAAAGCTTAGGAGCAGGGTTTAAGCTGGTTTTAACATGGTGTGGATGGGAAGAGAAATGGAGTAGGAGTCATCTTGAAGGAGGAGTTTGTCAGGAATGTTCTAGAAGTGAAAAGAGTGTCAGACAGAGTGATGAGTCTCCAGTTAGAAATTGAAGGTGTGATGGTCAATGTTGTTAGTGCTTATGCCCCACAGGCAGGATGTGAGCGAGAAGAGAAGGAGAGATTCTGGAGTGACTTAGATGAAGTGATGCAGAGTACCCCCAGAGGTGAAAGAGTGGTCATTGGTGCAGACTTCAATGGACATGTTGGTGCAGGAAACAGAGGGGACGAGGAAGTGATGGGCAGGTTTGGTATCCAGGACAGGAAAACCGAAGGACAGAAGTTGATCGATTTTGCAAAAAGGATGGAAAGGGCTGTGGTAAATACTTTCTTCCAGAAGAAACAGGAGCATAGGGTGACTTATAAAAGCGGAGCTGGAAGAACACAGGTAGACTACATCTTGTGTAGGCGATGTAATTTGAAGGACGTCAGTGACTGCAAAGTAGTAGTGGGTGAGAGTTTTGCCAAATAGCATAGGATGGTGGTGTGCAGGATGACGCTGATGGTGAGGAAGGTGAAAAAGGCAAAGGCAGAGCAGAAGACAAAGTGGTGGAAGCTGAAAAAGGAAGAGTGTCATGTTGTCTTCAAAGAGGAGTTGAAACAGGCTTTGGGTGGCCAGGAAGTGCTTCCAAATGACTGGACAACCACAGCAAATGTGATCAGGGACACAGGTAGGAGAGTACTTGTTGTGTCCTCTAGAAGTAGAGTACATAAGGAGACTTGGTGGTGGAATGAGGAAGTGCAGGAGTGTGTACAAAGGAAGAGGTTAGCTAAGAAGAAGTGGGACATTGAGAGGACCGAAGAGAGTAAACAGGAGGACAGGGAGACACAGCGTAAGGTGAAAGTCGCAGTGGCTAAGGCCAAACAGAGGGCACATGATGACTTGTATGATAGGTTGGACAGTAAGGAGGGAGAAAATGGTCTATACAGGTTGGCACAGCAGAGAGATAGAGATGGGAAGTACGTGCAGCAAGTTAGATTGATAAAGGACAGAGAGGGAAATGTATTGACTAATGACAGAAGTGTGCTGGGAAGATGGAAAGAGTACTTTGAAGAGCTGATGAATGAGGAAAATGAGAGACAAAAAAAAAAAAAAAAAAAAAACAGAGTAGAAGAGGTGACCATTGAGGAGCAGGATGTAGCAAAGATCTGTAAGGATGAAGTGAGGAGGGTATTGAAGAGGATGAAGAATGGAAAGGCAGTTGGTCCTGATGATATACCTGTGGAGGTATGGAAGTGTCTAGGAGAGGTAGCAGTAGATTTTCTGACAAGAACATTCAACAAGGTCCAAGAGAGTGAGCAGATGCTGGAGGAGAAGTGTGCTGGTGCCCATTTTTAAGAACAAGGGAGACGTGCAGAGTTGCAGCAACTACAGAGGGATAAAGTTGATGAGCCATACGATGAAGTTATGGGAAAGAATAGTGGAAGCTATACTAAGGGTAGAGGTCTGCATTTGTGAGCAACAGTTTGGTTTCATGCCAAGAAAGAGCACCACAAATGCAGTGTTTGCTTTGAGGATGTTAATAGAGAAGTACAGAGAAGGTCAGAGGGAACTGCATTGTGCCTTTGTGGATCTGGAAAAAGCATATGACAGGGTGCCGAGAGAGGAACTGTGGTATTGCATGAGGAAGTCTGGAGTGGCAGAGAAGTATGTTAGAGTGGTGCAGGACATCTATGAGAGATGTAAGACAATGGTGAGGTGTGCTGTCGGCATGACCGACGAATTCAAGGTGGAGGTGAGACTGCATCAAGGGTCAGCTCTGAGCCCCTTCTTGTTTGCTTTGGTGATGGACAGGCTGACAGACGAGGTGAGACAAGAATCTCCATGGACTATGATGTTTGCAGATGACATTGTGATCTGTAGTGAGAGCAGAGAACAAGTGCAGGAAAATCTAGAGAGGTGGAGGTATGCCCTGGAAAGAAGAGGAATGAAGGTTAGCCTCAGAAAATCAGAATACATGTGTGTGAATGAGAAGGCCCCAGGAGGAACGGTGAGGTTACAGGGAGCAGAGATAACAAAGGTGGAGGATTTTAAGTACTTAGGCTCAACAATCCAGAGCAATGGAGAGTGTGGAAGAGAAGTGAAGAAGCGTGTGCAGGCAGGCTGGAATGGTTGGAGAAAAGTATCCGGTGTGATGTGCGATAGGAGAGTGTTAGCAAGAATGAATGGAAAAGTGTACAAGATGGTGGTGAGGCCAGCGATGTTGTATGGCTTAAAAACAGTGGCGCTGAGGAAAAGGCAGGAGGCAGAGCTGGAGGTAGCAGAGATGAAAATGTTGAGGTTCTCTCTGGGAGTAACGAGGATGGATAGGATCAGAAATTAGTACTTCAGAGGGACAGCCCATGTAAGATGTTTTGGAGACAAAGTCAGAGAGGCTAGATTGAGATGGTTTGGACATGGACAGAGGAGGGATAGTGAGTATATTGGCAGTAGGATGCTGAGGTTGGAACTACAAGGCAGAAGGCCTCGAGGAAGACCAAAGAAGAGATTTATGGATGTGGTGAAGGAAGACATGAAGGTCATTGGAGTCAGAAAAGAAGATGCAGAGGCCAGGGTGAGATGGAGGCAGATGATTTGCTGTGGCGTCCCCTGAAGGGAGCAGCCGAAAGGAAAAGAAGAAGACTGTCTATAGAATGTGTTTAAGAAGCATAGATACATAGTATTTTACTTCCCCTCATGTAACATGATACATGGGGTTTTACTTCGGGTACAGAACTCGCAGATTATCTTCATTCACGGGAGGGTCCAGAACCAAACCCCGCGAATATTGAGGGCTGACTGTATATCAAAATTTTTAAAAGGGTTAAAAATCATGCCTTTCCTTCCTTTGGTTGGTGGTGTATGGAAAAAAAATATGATAATGATAATAATTAAGCTCGATGGATTATCAGACATGAGGGAGCTCTTGCAGTTTGTACACCAGATAACAGACGGCTGCAATTCCACAATTGGCAACGTGTGATTGGAGGAGCACAAATCACAACCATCAGCTGGTCCAATCAGAGTCGAGTCCTGTGGCAGCAGCATTTCCAACAGATTAAAGTTCAGATATTAAAATAAGATTGATTAAGGTCATACTTTTAAAGCTTTAACAATATTTTTATCCAGCTTATAATAATAATATTTGATTGATGTACATGGAGTAATTAATTTTATTTCCAATTAAACTTATACTTTATAAATAAAAAATGATTTTGTTGTGTGAAAAGATTAAAAAGTGAATACTTCAGTTTTCATGTATATTCAGACAATTTTTGTACTTTTTCGTGAATTTTGCTGATTTCTTATCAAAATGACTCCCACACGTCTTTATTTTTTTAATCATCACTGTACCGACACCAGAAATCCCTTCCAGCAAGGGGCCCCAGGCTTCACCTTCGATCTTACTACAGGTGCACCTGATCAGCACCTCCTGGTTAAAAGTAAAACAGACATCTCCACAGATTGTGTTCCAACTACAGGGTTGTGTGTTACCGCGTGCGTAGGGCCTGCCACGCCGCATCGATGTCTGCGTACAGGTTCTTCTCAGATGGTTTCCCAGTGCTGACGCCGTAGCCCGAGTAGTCGTAGGAGAAGATGTTGCAGTTGATGCGTGTCCCTAGGCCAATGTAAAAACTGCTCATCTGCCCAAGATCTACAGCGTTACCGTGGGAAAAGAGCACGGTGAACCTGTTACACACACACACACACACACACACACACACACACACACAGAATTTAAAAATAAATATAGATACAGGACCCGTTACAGGTTAAAGGCAGGAACAGTATTTTTGTTGTATTCCTTGAAGCAATAAATGTCTCAAATACTTTGCCAATTAATCAAATTGATGATCTGGGATTGTAAAAATTCCATCTGACCCATTTATCACATACATCTGGAATGATTGGACCATCCATCTACCTGTGTGCATGAGCATGTGACCAAAAACTTCCCTGAGGAAAGGCTGACATATTACAGAGATGTTGCTAAAGCTAACCAGCTCATCATCAGCTGTGAGTGCTAATGAAAGCCACGTCTGTGGTCTCCGGGTCCTTCTCAAAAAAATTAGCATATTGTGATAAAGTTCGTTATTTTCTGTAATGTACTGATAAACATTAGACTTTCATTGATTTCAGATTCATTACACACAACTGAAGTACTTCAAGACTTTTATTGTTTTAATATTGATAATTTTGGCAAAAAAGTAAAGAAAAACCCAAAATCCCTCTCAAAAAATTAACATATTTCATCCGACCAATAAAAAAGTGCTTTTAATACAAAAAAGTCAACCTTCAAATAATTATGTTCAGTTATGCACTCAATACTTGGTCGGGAATCCTTTTGCAGAAATGACTGCTTCAATGCCGTGTGGCATGGAGGCAATCAGCCTGTGGATGCTTCGATCGCGGCCTTAAGCTCATCCACAGTGTTGGGTCTGGTGTCTCTCAACTTTCTCTTCACAATATCCCACAGATTCTCTGTGGGCTTCAGGTCAGGAGAGTTGGCAGGCCAATTGAGCACAGTAACACCATGGTCAGTAAACCATTTAGCAGTGGTTTTGGCACTGTGAGCAGGTGCCAGGTCGTGCTATGAAATGAAAATCCTCATCTCCATAAAGCTTTTCAGCAGATGGAAGCATGAAGTGCTCCAAAATCTCCTGATAACTATCTGCATTGACCCTGCCCTTGATAAAACACAGTGGATCAACACCAGCAGCTGACATGGCACCCCAGACTGTCACTGACTGTGGGTACTTGACACTGGACTTCAGGCATTTCCTTCTCCCCAGTCTTCCTCCAGACTCTGGCACCTTGATTTCCGAATGATGTGCAAAATTTGTGTTCATCCGAAAGTACTACTGCGGCACCTGTAGCCCAGTCCACTGCTTTCACAGGTCCACCAAGGTCTGAAATCAGCCCTTCTCCACAATCTTCCTCAGGGTCGGTCACCTCTTCTGTGGGAAGGAAAAAGTTTGGCAGAAAACGCTGCACAACCAGAAGTCCCACTGAGGTGGCTTAATACAGCACTCTGGGAACAGCCTATTCGCTCAGAGATTTCTTTCTGTGTCTTACCCTCTTGCTTGAGGGTGTCAATGATGACCTTCTGGACAGCAGTCAGGTCGGCAGTCTTACCCATGATTGCAGTTTTGAGTAATGAACCAGGCTGGGAGTCTTTAAAAGCCTCGGGAATCTTTTGCAGGTGTTTAGAGTTAATTGGTTGATTCAGATGATTAGGTTAATAGCTCGTTTAGACTACCTGAACATCATATACTAATTTTTTGAGATAGGAATTTTGGGTTTTCATGAGCTGTATGCCAAAATCATCAGTATTAAAACAATAAAAGACCTGAAATATTTCATTTGGTGTGCAATGAATCTAAAATATATGGAAGTTTAATTTTTATCAGTACATTAAAGAAAATAATGAACTTTATCACAATATGTTAATTTTTTGAGAAGGACCTGTACATTCACTATACTGTCCGCTCTCGTGGACTCCTCCTTCCGTAGTAGTCAGGTGGTCTGCGCTCTTGTGTTTCGGAGGACTGGGAGTTATTGGCTGGAAGGCTGAATTTAAAGGGATACTTCGGTCATAAAAGCCCATTCCTTTCACTATCTCAGATGAAATAATCGACCAAGTACAGCATACTTACGAACTATGACAAAGCAAAGTAATCACATTCCAGAGTTTCGAAGCAATTCACCCAAGAAAATGTATATTCCGCGAGTACAGCCATTTATACCCGGTCACGTGTTCAAAATTGGGTCTGTGACGTCATTAGTGCTCATGCCTCCTCATACTCTGCCGTTTTGCATGTTTTGTTGTGTACAAATGCACTATATCGTCTCCGTGTTTCTGCTCCAATAATGCCCTATTGCATTGCTAAAGACTGCAAAGTGTCCGACAACAACAACAACATCAGGAAGTCCCACTTTCACTTCCCTCTGGGAAGAAACAAGTTGCTCTTCGGTGGCCGTGGCTGGCAAAGTGTGGCCAGCCAGCTGAGTGCGTGAAGAATGCACAGGCACGTGTGTAAACATGTGAGCCACATGTGTGTAGTGAACATTTCGTCTACCCAGACAACTATGAAAATGTCCGCATGTTCAAGACAGTTCAATTATTATTATTCCTATGAAGTACTGATACTGGTTACTAGTTATTTAACTTAGTTAACTGAGTAAACTAACTAGTTAGTACCAGTAACTACTAGTTAGTAACTTACCAGTAACTACTATTATTATTATTATTATTATATATTTCATACACGCATATGCTCGTCGCCACCGCTATCCTTTTGATGCTGAGTGCCAAGCAGGAAGCAACAGCTCCCAAATTTTAACGCCTTATGGTGTGACGCGGCCAGACTCGAACTCCGACCTTCCGGAGGATAAAGCGGATGCTCTACCAACTGAGCTAAATCCCCGGTATTATTACTATGAAGTACTGGTACTGTATTGTTTTCCTGGAAAAATGAAATGGAAATTATAGAAGTGTTGGAGCAACCAAGATATGGAGGATATGGATATGGGACAGTGGCAGGTGGATGAAATCTGAAAACTTGTAGGTTTATTTCCCAATATAAAGGCAACAAAGCTGGCTCAGTAACTTCATAATCACAGCTTGGTCTGGAGATTACAGTAAGAATGTTGGGCTAATCTGAATGAATGTCAAAGGCACGTGTGTATTCGTCTGTGTACAATCCGAGTGTATGACGGCTTGGGTTTTCCCTGGCAGATTGGGCTGCATGATAGGAGTAATAAAAGTCGAATTTTTATGCCCGCCGGGCACATTTTGCGGAGATTTTGTTGTGGTAAGCAATTAAAGACATTCTTCATGTTGGATGCGCTTTTATTTTCTGCGGGTTTCAGTGAAGCCTCCCTTTAAGGAGTAGGATTTTTCATTTGGATATTTCTGAAATCTAGTGAATTTATTCAGTTTACTCAAAAAAACATCATGCACCCTACCTTTTATTATTTTAACAAATTCAGTTACACAGAGTTATTAATCGATACCCCAAGGCAGTGTTTCCCAACCTTTTTGAGCCAAGGCACACCTTTTACATTAGAAAAATCACGAGGCACACCACGGAACAAAAATGATACTGCCCTCTAGCAGAACAGCCGTCTTACGTCAACTGTCATTTCCATTCCTGGATTACAAACCCCGGCGGCAGAAAAAAATCTCTCTCTCACCATGCTGCTGATGGTGAGAACACTCTTGCCATGAGCACAAGAATTTGGAAATCCACCAACACTTCAGATCAAAAACACTGAGACTCTCAATGTCGCTGAGGTCCACTGAGGCATGTCCACAAGAACACAAAAAATTACCCCGCCCAAACCAAATAAATATCCACCCACACCAGTCACTGTTAATTTTCATCTATGTAACTTTCAACCCTAAAAGAGCATTTTTGGAAGGGTACACACTGGGTAGGTACCTGTGGGTACCCGAACGTTGCAGGACTCTGCCTTAGGCAGATTCTCCCATCGTTCAGGTGAAAGCTGGTTTAACTCTCTAACCCCTGGAAGCCAGAGAGCTACATGCAGGGGTTTGCGGACCCCTGAAATAATGCAATGCAAAGTACAATACAGACGCTCCCTGACGTACGTTCATCCGTTATACGTTTTTTTTTTTAAGTCAAATTTTGAGTTTAGACGTACCTACGTAGTACGCTGACATAATGACGCAATGACGCTGCGTTGATTGTTGACAAACGACAGACTGAACGTGCCCCCTCCTTCTTCCCAGTTCAATTTATTTATATATATATATATATATATAAATAAATAAAAGGACAGGACAAAGAAAAGTTTTTTGATTTTGGCATACAGCTCATGAAAAGCCAAAAATCCTATCTCAAAAAATTAGCATATTTCATAGGACCAATTAAAAAAAAAAAGTGTTTTTAATACAAAAAAAGTCAACCTTCAAATAATTATGTTCAGTTATGCACTCAATACTTGGTCGGGAATCCTTTTGCAGAAATGACGGCTTCAATGCGGCGTGGCATGGAGGCAATCAGCCTGTGGCACTGCTGAGGTGTTACGGAGGCCCAGGATGCTTCGATAGCGGCCTTAAGCTCATCCACAGTGTTGGGTCTGGTGTCTCTCAACTTTCTCTTCACAACATCCCACAGATTCTCTATGGGCTTCAGGTCAGGAGAGTTGGCAGGCCAATTGAGCACAGTAATCCCATGGTCAGTAAACCATTTAGCAGTGGTGTTGGCACTGTGAGCAGGTGCCAGGTCGTGCTGAAAAATGAAATCTTCATCTCCATGGATGGAAGCATGAAGTGCTCCAAAATCTCCTGATAGCGAGCTGCATTGACCCTGCCCTTGATAAAACACAGTGGACCAACACCTGCAGCTGACATGGCACCCCAGACCATCACTGACTGTGGCTACTTGACACTGGACTTCAGGCATTTTGGCATTTCCTTCTCCCCAGTCTTCCTCCAGACTCTAGCACCTTGATTTCCGAATGACATGCAAAATTTGCTTTCATCCGAAAAAAGTACTTTGGACCACTGAGCAACAGTCCAGTGCTGCTTCTCTGTAGCCCAGGTCAGCCGCTTCTGCTGCTGTTTCTGGTTCAAAAGTGGCTTGACCTGGGGAATGCGGCACCTGTTGCCCAGTCCACTGCTTCCACAGGTCCCCCAAGGAATCGGCCCTTCTCCACAATCTTCCTCAGAGTCCGGTCACCTCTTCTGGTTGTGCAGCGTTTTCTGCCACACTTTTTCCTTCCCATAGACGGATATATTATATATATGCTGTATAATGTTTATATTTTATTATCAATAAATATCATAGTAAAAAATTAAGTTTTTCTTAATCATTACATTTTACTATATTAATACCTTATTTATACCTGTCTATCAGATGTGTTTAAGAAGCATATTTTAGCACATGTAATAGATACACAGTGTTCATTACAAATCAAAATTTTATGGGGACAAATTGGCCCCAAGAGAAAAAAAAAACAGGGGACATTGGCAAAAACTAGGGGTCATAATAACGGGTCAAATTATTATATTACATTATTCCAAGAAACTAATTCAGCTATTTTCTGACAGCTCACTGGTAAAAACTGGACCTAAATTAGTAAATACTCCAATGTAATGTATAATAATATTTCACATGATGTATCATATACTACTCTATAAATTTAGTGGTAAAGCAAGTTTATTTCTTTGAAGTTTTAATTTTTTATTTTAGCAGATTAAAGGTAAGAACACTTCAAGTTAAAAAGTGGAACAAACTGTTTTTAACACTGTCTGTATTTTAATTTACATCAGGCACAGAGCAGAATTAAATAAAACCAAACATTTAAAAATACTTGGAAGTTGACAAAGTACAACACACACTGTTTTTTAACAGACGTCCAATATTATAATTCAAAGTTTCTGCTATGCTTTCAGGCTGTTGACAGTATTTTCACTTTATTTGCTACAAAAAATATCCCTGTCTTTCTTTCCCTTCCAAACCTTCAGCGCTAACGTTAGCAATTGCAGTCTCAATATGACTAGCAGTAGCAGTGCTAGCACTACAAGCAGCCACCCCACTATCACTAGCGGTAGCAATGCAACTAGTATTATCAGTGATATCACCAGAATTACATACATTTGACACTTGGTTACTATCACCCCACATTGTTAAAATTTCTCTGTTTTGAGCAATGTTTTTTCGCTTTGGACACCATTTTATGTTTTTCTTTAGTCAACATCAGGGGCTGGGTTTGTTTTCACAGATCGCGAGCAAGGGCAGTGTGGGTAAGCACCGGGGCATGTGCATTATATACATGTGTGTTAATTTGGAGCAGGCTGGGAGTTTTTAAAAGCCTCGGGAATCTTTTGCAGGTGTTTAGAGTTAATTGGTTGATTCAGATGATTAGGTTAATAGCTCGGTTAGACTACCTGAACATGATATGCTAATTTTTTGAGATAGGAATTTTGGGTTTTCATGAGCTGGATGCCAAAATAATCAGTATTAAACAATAAAAAAACCCGAAATATTTCAGTTGGTGTGCAACGAATCTAAAATATATGAAAGTTTAATTTTTATCAGTGCATTACAGAAAATAATAAACTTTATCACAATATGCACATTTTTTGAGAAGGACTGGTATTTGGGTGGTTTTAGTTAAAGCAGACACTGTTTTTTCATCCGAGTGATTTTGACAAAGATCAGATCACATTTGATGGTGATTTTATGAAGAAATGTGAGAAATGAGAAATTCCAAAAGGTTCAGATACTTTTTCATACCACTGTACATCAGAGGGACAGCACATGTAAGAGGTTTTGGAGACAAATTCAGATTAGATTGAGATGATTGAGATGATTTGGACATGGACAGAGGAGGGATAGTGAGTATATTGGTCGTAGGATGATGAGGTTGGAACTACCAGGCAGAAGGCCTAGAGGAAGACCAAAGAGAAGATTTATGGATGTAATAAAGGAGGACATGAATGTAGTTGGTGTAAAAGAAGAAGATGCAGACGATAGGATGAAATGGAGGCAGATGATTCACTGTGGCGACCCCTAAAGGGAACAGCCGAAAGGAAAAGAAGAAGAAGACTGTAAACAATGTACAGGGAATCCTCACTTTCTGCAGTTAATTGGGACTGAGATCCCCACATGACCACAGAAATCAGCGAAGTAGGCTCACCCCCCCACGACTGACGTATACGCGTGTATATAATATCAATAAATACATATCCAATGCTATAAATGCTTATAATAACAATTAAACATTGGAAAAAATAACATAAGTTGTAAATAAAATATCACTACAGACGCTCTCCAACTCACCAACATTTGTTTTGCAAACATCTGGAGATACCAAGCTGTCCAAGGTCGAAAGTGAAATGAAATTGAAGAACAAGTAGAAACAGAAATGGAATAAAGTCTACAGAAAGATAGATCATAAATCTAAGTATGAAATATGACGATACATTATCCTGAGGTACACTTAATAATGGGCTCCGTCAGAGGGGCGCGTGGCTGCGCAGACGCGCGCGCACACACAGATGCAACAATGCAATTAGTTTTGATGGGAGATTTTGGAGTTTTTTTTGTTTTGTGTTGTGTTGGTTTAGTGGGGTTTTTTTTGCATAATTGACCTTGTTTTTGTGACATTTTCTATAACTTGTCCACCTATTCTTCCTTAATTTCCTTATTTTTTTAATTTGATGAATATTTATTTATTATTTTCTTTTTTCAAAAACATGACGCAATGAAGCCGCATTAATTGAAACGCAAAGTAGCGAGGGTTCCCTGTATTTGTATTATTAAAATTTTGTCAAAGAAAAAATGTTTACCCTCCCATATGTCCATGTTTTATTTGTATAACTGGAACATTTATTCCATTATCAGCAACTAAAAGCAGGCTGTACACGCCTTCTGACAGCATGTCGGCCCAATTGCTGAACGAGGATTCAATATATATGTATGATGGTTTCCAATGCGTCGCCGACTCTCGCCTCGATCGGAATCGCTCTGAAACACTTAAAGCAGCAATCAGCTTTACAGTAGGCCCTTGACTATTCACGGTTTTGCACTCGCGGTTTGAGTATGTAAGTATGAATAAGTTTGAAGGTATGAATAAGTTTGGGCTGAGCTGCTCGGACTTCATGCAGTTAATACCTGGATTCAGTCGTGTCATGCCTAATGCAATACAGTACGTTTGTCTCGTGGGCATTTTTGAAAACTACAGAGCTGTATGTTTAGAAAGAGAAAGCACTGAAAGGTGTTTTATGCGTATGCTGTATAATGTTTATAATTTAGCATCAATAAATACAACAGTAAAAATTGAAAAGTTTTTCTTAATCATTACTATATTTTCCTACATTAATACTGTATTAATGAGTAAGACTGTCTGTAGAATGTGTTTAAGAAGCATATTTTAGCACATGTAACAGATACATAGTAATTTACTTACAGCTGCTCATTCCTGCATGTGACGTCAGGTTTTACTTCCGGGTACAGAACTCGTGAATTATCTCGATTTGCGGGAGGGCCCGGAACCGAACCCCCGCGAATGTCAAGGACCTACTGTACTTTCCATTTGATTTTCCAACCCTTTTTTTTTTATTATTATAAGTCAGGAGTTATTGTTAATTGATTATATTTAATTCAAAAAAAGTGAATGTTTTAAACTGTATAACAGTTCAGTCCAGATGTTAATGGCACTAATATGCAGGAAATTGTGACATTTGTCAGTTCAGCACGCCACATGTATCCACATCCCTATAAGGATTAAGATCATGTACACTGGTTTAAAAATGTCCTATGATTTAAGGAAACATTTTTGGAAAAGCAACAATTAAAATTAAATTAAAAAATAAGAAAATGCAAACATCTTCTATAAACGCCCTGAGGTTTTCCTCGTAGAGGAAATGGAAACCATCATGTCCTCTCTGTGATGCAACATTGTGATAAGTTCATAAAAAAAGCTTCTTAAAAATTATAGAATAAAGGGAAGCTGTCTGCCAATAAATTCTTAAAAAAAAAACCTTCATGCATTTCATTTTGAAAAATATTTTTAAATTCTCTTGTAAACGGTCAAAATATTGTCCTGTCCATGACACATCTTTCCAAGAGGTTTAATTCATATCATTAAAAAATAAAAACAAGTTTGCGAACCTCCAGGTAAACACGGACTCCATGAGGAGTAAAACCGAAATGATAGATTTACTCACTGCGTTATGGGGGACTTCATTTCTGAAAAAGTCCCATCCCGTCCATGACAGAAACACACTGTGGAATATCCCGAGGGTTATTTTGTTTTAGGGGTCAGGTGAGGATTATGTTTAGGTTAGGCTTGGGGTACAGGTCAGGTTTAAGGATCAAGTTGTGATGGTTAGGTTCGGGGAAGGAGCTACAGTAGGAATTGTGTCAGTGAATGTCCCCATAAAGATAGAAGAACAAGACTGAGTGCTCGTCTGGATAAACGAAGGAACTTCAACACGGCCTAAATAAC
>CM045749.1:5719228-5769228 GCA_024760905.1 Plotosus lineatus
TTCCGACAGAGGGAGGGAGGAAGCTGTGTATGTCAGTGCTCACTAACGTGAACTGCTCGCTTTTTAACGCTCACACTCGCAGTTACTCCTTTCGACAAAATTATTCACATTTATTTTACCTTCATGCGTGCCATTCTGCAATGAATATGAAATAAGACAATAAAACAAGTCATAAAGCCGGATGTTGTTACCAGGGATATGTGGTTAACCAGTATTGTGCATGCCATCCTCCGCAGCCCAAATCAGCCCAAGACTCGATTTTCCTGTTTGGCGAGTGTCAATCAACCGACAGAATTCCTCTAAAGCTGCACATCCTGTCAGGAGTTGTTTGTTCTTTTGATAATAGAATTAATGTCATTTTAAAACAAAAAAAGACTTAAACTGTTAAAGGCACACAGCTCTACAGGTCACGATCTTTTACCACACATACACTTAAAGAGCTGAAGACTGAGGAACAACAAAATGCAAAGGGAGGAGAGAGAGAACAGGAAAACCTGAGTGTCTTTTAAAGATAGAGAGAGATAGAGACAGAGAGATCAACAAAGAGGACGGGAGATGGTGAGACAAAAGATCAAAAGACAGACGGAAAAACAGACAGACAGATTCCCAGCGAAAGAGAGACAGTAAGAAAAAGGGACAAAAGAACCGAGACAGAAAAACAGAAAGAGGGGAAAAGAAATAGGAATGACACAGATGTAAATGAGATGAGACGAAAGAGATTTACATGGGTGATGAAGTTACGCACACATGCACGCAAGCACGCACACACCAATAAAACATGGACTATTATTTGTTGTTTTTCTTTGATGAGCACCACAGGAAGTCTGGTTGAAACCAGAAGTGTGTCATCAGGACGAAGATCCTGAGAGATGAAGCAAACAAACAAACAAAAATTTGTGTTTCCAGTCAGATTTTGAATTTTATACGAGTGTGCGATGAAAGCAAAAGGGGCAGTGGTGGTCTAGTGGTATAGGGCGCTGGATCGCTGATCCAAAGGTTGAGGGGTTCGAGTCCCACTCTCCACAGGGTTGTCACTGTCCCCCCCAGTGCGGCTAACTGGATTATCAAAGGTGGGCCATGTCTCTCACTGTCTATGGTGAGAGGTTCATGTAAAAGAACCACTGCTGACTTTCGTAAAAAGTAGCTGCAAAGCCGTCAGCGTGTTTCTGTCCCTTGCTAAAGGGTTGTGACAGGAAGGGCATCCGACGTAAAAACCTCTGCCAAATCAAATGTGCGAATTAGATGATTCGCTGTGGCGACTCCAAAGAAAGGGAAAAAAGACGAAAGGAAAAGAAGAAGTGCGATGAAAGCAAAGCGTCAGCAAGGTCCATCACTGCAGTTTCAAGAAAAGTTCATTTCATTAAAAAAGTTGTTAGCAAAACAAACAACAGCAGGATTATTATTATTATTATTATAAAAGCCCCACCTACTCCGCTCCGAATAATCAAGTCCGAATTATTTCTGAAATAAACCAGCGTGACGAGCAAATATTTCTTACAGCAGAGGTTTTTGTGAGATTGACTTCAATTACGCCATCATCCCTTTACCCCCAACTGACCTTGTTTTCAGAATGATGCTGAGAAAAGAAAACGGGGGCGTGGCCAGACAGAATGACCTGTCAGGATAGTCATGAAGTGCTGATATTTTGAAAATTGCTTGAATTGCAGGCTTGGAGCCTGGAACAGCTTCAAGTGTGTGTATGTATGTATGTATGTGTGTGTGTGTGTGTGTGTGTGTGTGTGTGTGTGTGTGTGTGTGTCTCTCACCGTGCCGTAGGAGCACAGCGGATGTACATGCAGCCCACGCGGTTCCCACGACTCGAGCGTGTCAGGAACACTTCAGTGACGTCCAGCTCTCGCTGAGAATATTGAAACTCAGCCCGTTCTGTAAGATGGAGCTTCCAGCGCCCCTCTAGTCCTCCTCCTCCGACACCAACAGCAGCACCTCCACCACCTCCTCCACCCCCAGAACCACCCCCTCCGCCACCCCCCCCACTTCCTCCACCTCCTGCAGCGCTGCCTCGAGAGCGCAGACCGGGTGCCGTGGTGGAGCTGGTGGACACTGAGTCTGCTTCCAGATCGGGCAGGAAAGTGTAGGTGGGCTCAGGGGGCAGAAAAGCTAGCTTAGCTGCGATACGGCTTGGGCATGGAGGACAACAGAACAGGCAACACAGCTCGCTGACAGACAGGCCATTCATCGTCAACTATAGGCAAGGAAGAGAGCAAGAGAGAGAGAGATATATAAATAGAGGGAGAGAAAAACAGAGGGATGATGTAACACCAAGATGATTCACAGGATCACTGTAAAGCCTCCTACAGAATCTGTTCTTTCTGTGTGGATGGAACGCTGCTGCTTTTCCATAACCAGTACAGGCATCCTAATGAGCAATTTCCCCCTGTACTTAATGTTCCCATGCATACGTGTTTCACGTGGATTACATGGACCTTTGTACTCTCACTCAACCAGAAAACCATCACATACATCAAAGGCCATTTTAATAATTAATATTCCATAATAATAATTTGGATATATTATTAAAAATATTATTATATAGCATTAATTATGATGAGGTTGAGCTTGTGTAGTGAATAAATGATTAATGCTATATAATAATATCATCCACTTACAACCCAATCACTCTTGACAATAACTCCTCCTGAACAAAGCAGCCATTACCTCGCACTGAAAAAACAAACAAACAAACAGCACAACTCTCATGTTTATTCTTTACTCTGTGTGTGTTTTGCTGAGTTGGAGCTGATCTCTACCTGTGGGTCATGAATAATTAGTGTGGAACTGAAACGCAACCCTATGGACATGTACAGATAAGAGATGGGACCAGGCCACTGAGCAAATACACACTTGTTATATACGTAAAAGGTCAGGTGAGGTCAGGATTACCAAGAGAATCAAATAAAGTAAATAAACGCAACAGAAAAATTAGAGACATGTTTAGTCTTATTTTTAAAGCATCACAAAACAGCAATATGAAATATGAGCCATAGCACTAAAAACAAAGGCTCTCAGCCTGACACTGGAGACTCCTTCCATAAACTTTTCTTTTTACCCTCATTACAAGTGTGCATGTGTGTATTAAAAAAATAAATTAAAAAAAACACCACTAGAAATTATAGAATATTGTACATAGAATTAAAAGAACTGAAATGGCTAACCAAAATATATGCATTTCACAAATAATTATTAGTGTTTTAGACAATACAAGAGGCTGAATGAGATCATAAAATTATACAAAAATAAATATTAAAAAAAAAACATACAATATAAATCACTCAGATCAATTGTAAAATTTCTAATTATTTTTTAAATATTGTTTAAAATAATACAAATGATAGCTGTCAATTTAAAAAAAAAATCAAAAATCGTGAGATGTGAATGAATAATAATTCTTAATACATATAATGAAGATAATTCTGAAGAAAAAATCGATTATGTAAAAATTATGACAAAAATATTAATTTTAAATGTGTTTTTACTTTTCATTATTATAATACTACTGTAATAATTACGTATATAAAATAAAGCATAAAAGCTAGATAAATTTAAGCCTAGTCTTATCCTTGATAAAATAATAATAATAATAATAATAATATCAAACTACCAAAATATCATGACTTTTAAGAACAATTCTTCAAACAGAAAGCCAAAGCCGGACTGTTTCACACCTCTGCGCTAATCAGCTATGCTAGCACCCAGAAAGGAGCTGTTCAAGCTCAAGCTAACCTGGAAACACCGCCGACTCCTCAGATGATATGGAATAAAATGGTGGACATTTCCTCCTTTTCCTCCTCCCCAGGTGAAAGAAGTGATGAGAATGCAGTAGAGGAGAGTATGAGGAGAACACCGGGTAAAGAAAGAGAGCGACACCGAGCTGTCATTGATTAGCCTCAATGCTAACGCAGCCACAAGAGCTGAAATGAATGCAGCTGCCTCCGGCTTCGCCGAGTACTCCCGAATTTTGCCGCACCCGGAAGTGACATCACACAATGCAAGGAAAAAAGGAGGAGGAGTGGCCGCCATTTTACTTTTATGTTAAGAAGCAGTGATGGGGTTGTTTATTCGAAATAAGAACATAAGTTTAACACTACTGAACATATACAATTTAAACAGGCTTTAAATTTGAACACATGGTGCAGAAACATGATAGATTATTCATAAAAAATGTAATATCACAAGCAATTTTTCAAAAATAAGAATAACATACAGAAAAAAACAAACAAAAAATCTGATATGTACTACAAATAATACATTGCAATGTTTTCATAATAAATTTACTGAAATGGAAAAGACTGAGCCTCATTAAAAGACAAAATTTCAATGTTTTATACATAAAGCCAGACACTAGAATAAACCTATAGGGAATAATATAGGAGCCCGAGAATAAACCTATCCAACATCTTAAACATTTTGTACATAAAATCAAAATATATTAAAAATAAAATGACAGTGTTTTCAGAGAAAAAAGTATTCAGAATCATGAAAAGAAGAATTACAATATCATTCATTTCCTGAACTGTTTAATCCTGTAAGGTCATGGGGAGAATCTGGGCGAAAGCAGGGTACAGAACAACATGCCAGGCCATCGCAACGCAGGAACACACTGAAGGCAATGTAGTGTCCTGTTCACAAGTACAGAACAGTTCTTTTACTGCCGGTCACAACAGACAATCAGCCATCATCCAACTACAATTGAATTAATATTGATGATGATAAGTTAAATTTATTAAACATAAAAGTATTGTGTTTCAAGAAAAAGGCAGAGTGTCTGATATTATGATGAAAAAAATTCAAGATTTAAATAAATGAACGGGTAAATATTATATGAAAAAGTTGCAACATTTTTGAGAATAAAGTGGTCAGAATTATAAACATCATGAAATAAATTACAATAAATCTCAAAAGAAAACTGACCTTAACGAAAAACACAAATATTTGATATTATGTGAAGGAAATATAAGTGACAATGACTTTTTAAACAACTTTTTCCCTGCAAAAGAATTTTACGATGTTTAAATAATGTATTTCGTGCTGATTCAGGTCGGCTTTATCTTACATGACATTTATTGAGAAGATCTGTCACAATAAAATGTGATAAATATGCAAACATATGAGTCGAAAACTTTAGTTCAATAAATATTTTAGAAATACAGTACAGTACTGTAGTCAGTTTCTAGTTTTTCAAATATTTTAATTTTCTTTCAAGCAATTCTTAACACTTGTTCATGCAAAAAATGCTAATAAAATTATCACAATTTATTTCTAATATGATTATTATTTTATACTTTTTATTACCAATTTATTAAAAATTTAAAATGTCTTAGAAATCGAGTCGGTCAGTTTCATTTCCGCCTCCGGAAGTGTGACGTCAGAACAAGATGGCGGCATCCTGCGCGAGGGGCCTGGGAAAGGTCGGCCGGCTGTTTTCCGTCGGCAGAGCTCTTCCAGCGGGGAATCTCGCGCCGATTTCCTCGCGGTTCTCTGCGCGAGCTTATAGCGGCTTTGCTCGCACCGTGTGGCAGACAGGCGGCGGCAGTGTGGCGCTCAGGTGTGTGTTCCTGCTCGGAGGGGGACTCGGCGTGTACCACACCGTTAAACACACCCTGCAGAGACACCACGCGCAGCAACAGCAGGTAACGCCGCTTTCACGAGAACCTCCAGCATCACCCCATAGAACAATAACACCTGATTATTAATCCCAGTTAAAGGTGCAGTACTTCAAATAGTTGTGTTTCTTTCCCATACATGCTCAATAACAACCCTATTCTGAGCAAAAGGCCATGAATTCTGTGAGAACACCCTTTTGGAAATCGACTTCCAGCCCCGAGGGTTGTTTTTCGGGTTTGTACTTAGATGTGTTACTGTAGGTGATCGCCACTGTAGATCCTGTGGGCGGAGCTTACTCAACATGTGACAGCCAAACAAAAATTACCTGTTCGGCCTGATGTTCTGAAGGAGATTACAGTATTCCTCCATTCATTTTCTAAGCCACTTATGGCAGAGACACACACCTTCATTCACAATGCTGTTTTTAGAACAGCCACTTGTACATGTTTGTGGATTGTGGGAGGAAACCGGGGCATCCTGTGGAACCCTATGCAAGCACAGAGGGGACATGCAACCCCCACACATAAACACCCGAGCCCAGGAGTTGAACCCAGGACCTTCTTGTTGTGAGGCGAATGTTCTAACCACTGCATCGCCTGAAGATTATCATTTGTTCATTTATTCTCTGAACCACTTGATGCTATCAGGGTCATGGGGAGGCTAGAGCCTATCTCAGCTGGCTCTGGATGAAGGTAGGGTACATTTTTACATCTTCATTCATAACCTTTGGCAGACATATTTATCCAGAGTGACTTTTATGTATCTGGGCAGTGGAGGGTCAAGGGCCTTGTTCAAGGGCCCAGCAGTGGCAACTTGGCGGTACTGAACCTCTGACTGATGGATTAGCAACCAAGAGCCTTCAGCACTGAGCCACCACTGTACATTTCACACTCACAGCTAGGGGCAGCTTGGTACAGCCAATTAGCCAAATGTGCATGTATTTGTACTGTGGGAGGAAACCCGAGTACCTGGAGGAAACCCATGCAAGCACTTGGAGAATGTTAACGCCACTTCATATTACACCCAACAGTACAAAACCGAGATGACTTCAACTGAAAATCATTTTCTGTATAATCTGCCTTATTTACTGAACATTACCATTTTCTGCAGCTGTTTGATTGACAAGTCATTGAGCCACTTAGGTTTCTGCTCCTGGCTCATTCTGCAAAGAGCCACTAGCTGGCAAAGAACAAACAAGTAAGAGTTGGTACACGAGTGTCAATGTAAAGGCTGTTTCACAATTTGCGTTCCTGTAGACATCTTGAATCACAAGTACGATTAGAGTTCAAAGGTCAGGCTCCTGAGTGGCGCATCAACAAGGTGCATGACAATTAACCTGAAGATGGCAAGTTTGAATCCAGTTGAATGCCACAGATGTCCGTGACCGGGAATTCATGGGAGCTAATTGGCCGACAGCTCACTGGAGGGAGGAGTGGCATAGGCTCCCTTCCCTTTCACACGCAGCCACCACATGCATTACCACGGGCATCTGTGAGCTCATTCTTACACGGGAGTGCATAATGCTTTTTCTCCAAGTGTGGGAGATCGCCCCCAGATATACTAGTCCTCAAAAAATTCGCATATTGCGATAAAGTTCATTATTTTTTGTAATGTACTGTTAAAAATTAAACTTTCATATATTTTAGATTCATTGCACACCAACTGAAATATTTCAGGTCTTTTATTGTTTTAATACTGATGATTTTGGCATACAGCTCATGAAAACCCAAAATTCCTATCTCAAAAAATTAGCATATTTCATCCGACCAATAAAAAGTGCTTTTAATACAAAAAAAGTCAACCTTCAAATAATTATGTTCAGTTATGCACTCAGTACTTGGTCGGGAATCCTTTTGCAGAAATGACTGCTTCAGTGTGGCGTGGCATGGAGGCAATCAGACTGTGGCACTGCAGAGGTGTTACGGAGGCTCAGGATGCTTCGATAGCGGCCTTAAGCTCATCCACAGTGTTGGGTCTGGTGTCTCTCAACGTTCTCTTCACAATATCCCACAGATTCTCTATGGGGTTCAGGTCAGGAGAGTCGGCAGGCCGATTGAGCTCAGTAATACCATGGTCAGTAAACCATTTAGCAGTGGTTTTGGCACTGTGAGCAGGTGCCAGGTCGTGCTGAAAAATGAAATTCTTCATCTCCATAAAGCTTTTCAGCAGATGGAAGCATGAAGTGCTCCAAAATCTCCTGATAGATAGCTGCATTGACCCCGCCCTTGATAAAACACAGTGGACCAACACCAGCAGCTGACATGGCACCCCAGACCACCACTGACTGTGGCTACTTGACACTGGACTTCAGGCATTTTGGCATTTCCTTGTCCCCAGTCTTCCTCCAGACTCTGGCACCTTGATTTCCGAATGACATGCAAAATTTGCTTTCATCCGAAAAAAGTAGTTTGGACCACTGAGCAACAGTCCAGTGCTGCTTCTCTGTAGCCCAGGTCAGCCGCTTCTGCCGCTGTTTCTGGTTCAAAAGTGGCTTGACCTGGGGAATGCGTCACCTGTAGCCCAATCCACTGCTTCCACAGGTCCCCCAAGGTCTGGAATCGGCCCTTCTCCACAATCTTCCTCAGGGTCCGGTCACCTCTTCTGGTTGTGCAGCGTTTTCTGCCACACTTTTTCCTTCCCACAGACGTCCCACTGAGGTGGCTTGATAGAGCACTCTGGGAACAGCCTATTTGCTCAGAGATTTCTTTCTGTGTCTTACCCTCTTGCTTGAGGGTGTCAATGATGTCCTTCTGGACAGCAGTCAGGTCGGTAGTCTTACCCATGATTGTGGTTTTGAGTAATGAACCAGGCTGGGAGTTTTAAAAGCCTCAGGAATCTTTTGCAGGTGTTTAGAGTTAATTGGTTGATTCAGATGATTAGGTTAATAGCTCGTTTAGAATACCTGAACATGATATGCTAATTTTTTGAGATAGGAATTTTGGGTTTTCATGAGCTGTATGCCAAAATCATCAGTATTAAAACAATAAAAGACCTGAAATATTTCAGTTGGTGTGCAATGAATCTAAAATATATTAAAGTTTAAATTTTCAGTACATTACAGAAAATAATGAACTTTATCACAATATGCTAATTTTTTGAGAAAGACTAGTCCATGGTGTCGCAGTTCAAAAAGAGGCCGGTGGCCAGCATCGCATGTTGGTTTTGATTAAATAGGAATTGGTAACAACTAAATTAGGGAGAAAAATGGGGGAAAAAAAAAGTTTAAATGTTGTATCCAGCCAAATTACAGTCTGCATACATTTACAGCATTTAGCAGAAGCTCTTATCCAGAGCAACTTACACAAGAGTCTTAAAGTCTATCCGTGAATTTATTCTTTCTGTGTTCTCACAAATCAAAATAAATATAACATTAGTCAAACTCGGTTGGTAGGTAGGTGTGTGTGGAGCATAGTGCTTAATCTAAGGACTGCTGAAAAAGATCACTTTTCAGCCATCGTTTGAAGATCGCCAGCGAGTCGGCTGTCTGGATGTTCAGAGGATGTTCATTCCACCATCTTGGAGCCAGAACAGAGAAGAGAAGTAAGAACAGAGAGTATCTGGGTGGGTTCTTGCTCCTCCTACTGTACTGGGGCTGCACTGGCTGGTGCCTTCTGTGCTGATTGAGAACCACTGAACCCAGTACAGACAGGAATGGACATGATGGGACTGGCGACTCCTCCCTGGTTGTTTGTTGTTTTGATGACGCTGCATGTTTTTTTTTTTTGTTTTTTTTTCAGGTGTTGGGGGGCAGATGGGATCTGAACCTGAAACTCTATCAGTATAAAACCTGTCCGTTCTGCAGTAAAGTTCGCGCCTTCCTCGACTATCATGGGCTCCCGTATGAGATTGTGGAGGTTAACCCTGTCATGCGGAACGAGATCAAGTGGTCCACATACAGGAAGGTTCCCATCCTGATGGTGAATGAGAGCATCGTAAGTACGCTCGGATATTACTGTGTGTGTGTGTGTGTGTGTGTGAGAGAGAGAGAAATTCATCTTGTTGCTTCTTCTCTGCTGAACAGCAACTGAACGACTCGTCTGTGATCATCAGCGCTCTGATGACGTATCTGATCTGCAGGTGAGTGTTTCAGACTGTGGTTGCTTTTTGTGCTGCGGCGAGTGTAACATTGAGGTGTGAACGGTGGTGCGCTGCGCAGGGAGAAAAGCGTTCCTCAGATCGTTTCCTGTTATCCTGAGATGAAGGAGAAGAAGGACGGCGGAGCAAAGGAAGCGATCGAGTTCGGCAACAAGTACTGGGTGATGGTGGACGAAACCCAACACACGCAGGTCTATCCAGAGAAAACCTCCAGACAGTGAGTTATACTTCTCGATACATCTACCGCACTATCCATCCATTACTCGATCCATCTATCGCTGAATACCCCTCTATCGCTACTATACCCCTGTATCCATCAATCACTCTATCCATCAATCACTCTAATGTAGCAAGGAGAAAAGAAGGAGGGATACATTTCACCAGATCTGTCACACTTGGGAAAACGACGAAATATATTTGTTTTTTTGTTTCAATCTTGGTCAGATGTAGATTAGTATTGCTTAATGTGTTGTTAGTGTGTGTTGATTAAATCTGTTCCCATTTAAAGGAATTTTGTCTGTAATACATTGCTGTCTGCTACCCATAAGTTGGGTCCATAACAAAATTGGGGGCTTGTCCGGGATATGATCATTGTGTCATTTATTGGAAAAAGTTAAAATTTCAAATTGAGAAATAGGTTTTTTTCTTTTTTTCAGATGTATATTAGCAGAGTGACAGCAATGGAGGATTTCTTGGCATCACCAACCGTAGAGGTTTTGAAGTCTTTTAAAAAGACAGAACTGCTAGAACTATGCAGACAGTTAGAGTGAACAGAGGTAAAACCAGCCATGCGAAAAGCCAGACTGGCTAGAAAGATTTTTGAATTTTACATTGATGAAAACGCATTTTCACCAGGAGATCTGGAACAGTTTCCAAAAAAATTCCAAATGTAGGAATGGAACTGAAATTATAAAAATGTTAGAGAGAGAGAAAGAGAAGAAAAACAGCAAATTTGAGAGCGAGAGAGGAACGAGCAGAAAGAGATTTTGATTTTCAGAGGTTGGTGAGGGAAGAAAGGCTCCAAATGCAGAAAATAAAAATTAAACTTGACGCTAAAAATAAATTTCACACTCGCCAGGAACTAAAGCTGGTGCCTCTGTTTTCAGAAAAGGAGGTTGATGAGTACAGGGATCTCTCACTTTCTGTGGTTAATTGGGACCAAGCGACCATCGAAATCCGCGAAGTAGGATCACCCCACCCCTCCGACTGATGTATACGTACATTTATATGTATATAATACAGTCTGCCCCTACTTACGAAATTAATCAGCTCCAGCGCCTTTTTCGTAACGCGGGAGTTTAAGTAGGAGCGCATTTTACATGTAAAACGCCTGATTCATTCCAAGACTACCCCATAAACCCTTTTATCATTTTTAAAGTACACTAATTTTGCATGAAATGTGTTTAAAAGTAAAATTATTAATGAAACCATTATTAAACGTTTTTTATTAACACACACACACCTCTCTATCTCCCTCTCTCTTTCACACACACACACACACACAATACAGTACGCATTAAATGTGTATTGTAAACACATTAAATGTTTATTGTGGCGCTGCAGGCCACGCCCACAAACAGGACGCCAGAGCATTTTAAGACCTGGAATTCAAAGCGCATTCCCTGCTTAACAGGTTGGAGGTCCAAACTCAACTTTAACTTGATTCCTTGAGGGATTGGAGGTCCAGATGAGCTGTGTTTTGCTTACATGCACCACATTTATTAAACATTCACTGAATTAAACAACTTAAAAAACTAAATTAAAACGAAAGAGTGAAGCCCCCTTTCATCTCTGACTCTGTAGGCTGTCTCTATCTCGCTGTCTCTATCTCTGTCTCTATCTCGCTCTCTCTCTCACACACAAAACTCGGGCCACGCAATGCACAGCTTAAAAATTAAACTTCCATATATTTAAGATTAATTGCACACCAACTGAAAACTGAAAGGCAGGAGTCAAGAACTGAAAGTAGGGACTTTGAATGTTGGAACAATGACAGGAAAAGGTAGAGAGAGCTGGCTGACATGATGCAGAGGAGGAAGGTGGACATACTGTGTGTTCAGGAGACCAGGTGGAAAGGTAGCAAGGCTAGAAGCATAGGAGCAGGGTTTAAGCCGTTTTATCATGGTGTGGATGGGAAGAGAAATTGAGTCATCTTGAAGGAGGAGTTTGTCAGGAATGTTCTAGAAGTGAAGCGTGTCAGACAGAGTGATGAGTCTCAAGTTAGAAATTGAAGGCATGATGTTCAATGTTGTTAGTGCTTATGCCCCACAGGCAGGATGTGAGCTAGAAGAGAAGGACAGATTCTGGAGTGAGTTAGATGAAGTGATGCAGAGTACGCCCAAGGGTGAAAGAGTGGTCATTGGGGCAGACTTCAATGGACATGTTGGTGCAGGAAACAGAGGGGACGAGGAAGTGATGAGAAGGTTTGGTATCCAGGACAGGAACGCAGAAGGACAGATGTTGGTAGATTTTGCATAAAGGATGGAAATGGCTGTGGTAAATGCTTTCTTCCAGAAGAGAGAGAAGCATAGAGTGACTTATAAAAGCGGAGGTAGGAGTACACAGGTAGACTACATCTTGTGCAGGCGATGTAATTTGAAGGAAGTCAGTGACTGCAAAGTAGTAGTGGGTGAGTGTGTTGCCAAACAGCATAGGATGGTGGTGTGCAGGATGACGCTGATGGTGAGCAAGGTGAAGAAGGCGAAGGCAGAGCAGAAGACAAAGTGGTGGAAGCTGAAAAAGGAGGAGTGTTGTGTTGTCTTCAAGGAGGAGTTGAAACAGGCTTTGGGTGGTCAGGAAGTGCTTCCAGATGACTGGACAATTACAGCTAACGTGATCAGGGAGACAGGTAGGAGAATACTTGGTGTGTCATCTGGAAGGAGAGGAGATAAGGAGACTTGGTGGTGGAATGAGGAAGTGCAGGAGTGTGTTCAAAGGAAGGTTATCGAAGAAGAAGTGGGACATAGAGAGGACCGAACAGAGTAGAGAGGAACGAACAGAGTAGAGAGGACCGAACAGAGTAAACAGGAGTACAGGGAGACACACAGCGTAAGGCGAAGGTAGCGGTGTCAAAGGCCAAACAGGGCGTACGATGACTTGTATGCTCGGTTGGAAAGTAAGGAGGGAGAAAATGATTTATACAGGTTGGCACAGCAGAGAAATAGAGATGGTAAGAATGTGCAGCAAGTTAGAGTGATTAAGGACAGAGAGGGAAATGCATTGACTGATGACAGAAGTGTGCTGGGAAGATGGAAAGAGTACTTTGAAGAGCTGAATTAGGTAAATGAGAGAGAAAAAAAAGAGTAGAAGAGGTGACTGAGGACCAGGAAGTAGCAAAGATTAGTAAGGGTGAAGTGAGGAGAGCATTGAAGAGGATGAAGAATGGAAAGGCAGTTGGCCCTGATGACATACCGGTGGCGGTATGGAAGTGTCTAGGAGAGGAAGCAGTAGATTTTCTGACAAGAACTTTCAACAAGGTCTTAGAGAGTGAGAGGATGCCAGAGGAATGGAGAAGTGTGCTGGTGCCCATTTTTAAGAACAAGGGAGATGTGCAGAGTTGTGGCAACTACAGAGGGATTTGATGAGCCATACGATGAAGTTATGGGAAAGAATAGTGGAAGCTAGACTAAGGGCAGAGGTCAGCATTTGTGAGTAACAGTTTGGTTTCATGCCAAGAAAGCGCACCACAGATGCAGTGTTTGCCTTGAGGATGTTAATAGAGAAGGTCAGAAGGAGCTGCATTGTGCCTTTGTGGATCTGGAGAAAGCATATGACAGGGTGCCGAGAGAGGAACTGTGGTATTGCATGAGAAAGTCTGGAGTGGCAGAGAAGTATGTTAGAGTGGTGCAGGACATGTATGAGACATGTAAGACAGTGGTGAGGTGTGCTGTCGGTGTGACAGAAGAGTTCAAGGTGGAGGTGGCACTGCATCAAGGGTCAGCTCTGAGCACCTTTTTGTTTGCTATGGTGATGGACAGGCTGACAGACGAGGTTAGGCAAGAATCTCCATGGACTATGATGTTTGCAGATGACATTGTGATCTGCAGTGAGAGCAGAGAACAAGTACAGGAAAACCTAGAGAGGTGGAGGTATGCCCTGGAAAGGAGGGGAATGAAGGTTAGCCTCAGTAAGACAGAACACATGTGTATGAATGCCAAGGACCCAACAGGAACGATGAGGTTACAAGGAGCAGAGATAAGGAAGGTGGAGGATTTTAAGTACTTCGGCTCAACAATCCAGAGCAATGGAGAGTGTGGAAAAGAGGTGAAGAAGCGTGTGCAGGCTGGTTGGAATGGTTGGAGAAAAGTGTCCGGTGTGATGTGCGATAGGACAGTATTGGCAAGAATGAAAGGAAAGGTGTACAAGACGGTGTTGAGGACAGCGATGTTGTATGGTTTAGAAACAGTGGCCCTGGGGAAAAGACAGGAGGCAGAGCTGGAGGTAGCAGAGATGAAAATGTTGAGGTTCTCTCTGGGAGTAATGAGGATGGATAGGATCAGGAATGAGCACATCAGAGGGACAGCACATGTAAGACGTTTTGGAGACAAAGTCAGAAAGGCTAGATTGAGATGGTTTGGACATGTACAGAGGAGGGATAGTGAGTATATTGGTAGTAGGATGTTGAGGTTGGAACTACCAGGCAGAAGGCCTAGAGGAAGACCAAAGAGACGATTCATGGATGTGGTGAAGGAGGACATGAAGGCAGTTGGTGTCAGAGAAAAAGATGCAGAGGATAGGGTGAGATGGAGGCAGATGATTCGATGTGGCAACCCCTGAAGGGAAAAGCCGAAAGGACAAGAAGAAGAAGCACACCAACTGAAATATTTCAGATCTTTTATTGTTTTAATACTGATGATTTTTGCATACAGCTCATGAAAACCCAAAATTCCTATCTCAAAAAATTAGTTTAATAGCTCGTTTAGAGTACCTTTTCATGATATGCTAATCATCTGAATCAACCGATTAACTCTAAACACCTGCAAAAGATTCCTGAGCCTTTTAAAAACTCCCAGCCTGGTTCATTACTCAAAACCGCAATCATGGGTAAGACTGCCGGCCTGACTGCTGTCCAGGAGGTCATCATTGACACTCTCAAGCAAGAGGGTAAGACACAGAAAGAAATCTCTGAGCGAATAGGCTGTTCCCAGAGTGCTGTATCAAGGCACCTCAGTGGGACGTCTGTGGGAAGGAAAAAGTGAAAGGAGGGCCGTTTCCAGAACTTGCGGGACCTGTGGAAGCAGTGGACTGAGTCTGGAGTAGAAACACCGTGTGCAGGAAATGGGCTACAGGTGCCGCATTCCCCAGGTCAAACCACTTTTGAACCAGAAACAGCGGTAGAAGTGCCTGGACTGTTGCACAGTGATCCAAAGTACTTTTTTCGGATGAAAGCAAATTTTGCATGTCATTCGGAAATCAAGGTGCCAGAGTCTGGAGGAAGACTGGGGACAAGGAAATGCCAAAATGCCTGAAGTCCAGTGTCAAGTACCCACAGTCAGTGATGGTCTGGGGTGCCATGTCAGCTGCTGGTGTTGGTCCACTGTGTTTTATCAAGGGCAGGGTCAATGCAGATAGTTATCAGGAGATTTTGGAGCACTTCATGCTTCCATCAGCTGAAAAGCTTTATGGAGATGAAGATTTCATTTTTCAGCACGACCTGGCATACAGTGCCAAAACCACTGCTAAATGGTTTACTGACCATGGTGTTACTGTGCTCAACTGGCCTGCCATCTCTCCTGACCTGAAGCCCATAGAGAATCTGTGGGATATTGTGAAGAGAAAGTTGAGAGACACCAGACCCAACACTGTGGATGAGCTTAAGGCCGCTATCGAAGCATCCTGGGCCTCCGTAACACCTCAGCAGTGTCACAGGCTGATTGCCTCCATGCCACGCCACATTGAAGCAGTCATTTCTGCAAAAGGATTCCCGACCAAGTATTGAGTGCATAACTGAACAAAATTATTTGAAGGTTGACCTTTTTTGTATTAAAAACACTTTTATTGATCGGATGAGATGGGGATTTTTGGTTTTTCTTTACTTTTTTGCCAAAATTATCAATGTTAAAACAATAAAAGGCTTGAACTACTTCAGTTGTGTGTAATGAATCTAAAATCAATGAAAGTTATCATTACATTACAGAAAATAATGAACTTTATCGCAATATGCTAATTTTTTGAGAAGGACTTGTGTGTGTGTGTGTGTGTGTGTATATATATATATATATATATATATATATATATATATATCCTCTTCCTTTCGGCTGTTCCCTTCAGGGGTCGCCACAGCAAACCATCCACCTCGCCCTGTCCTCTGCATCTTGTTCTCTTACTCTGATGACCTTCATGTCCTCCTTCACCACATCCAAAAATCGTCTCTTTGGTCTTCCTCTAGGCCTTCTGCCTGGTAGTTCCAACCTCAGCATCCTACTGCCAATATACTCACTATCCTGCCTCTGTACATGTCCAAACCATCTCAATCTAGCCTCTCTGACTTTGTCTGCAAAACATCTTACATGGGCTGTCCCTCTGATGTACTCATTTCTGATTCTATCCATCCTCATGACTCCCAGAGAGAACCTCGGCATTTTCATCTCTGCTACCTCCAGCTCTGCCTCCTGCCTTTTCCTCAGCGCCACCGTTTCTAGGCCATACAACATCGCTGGGCTCACCACCGTCTTGTACACTTTTCCTTTCATTCTTGCTGATACTCTCCTATCGCACATCACACCGGCATGCTTTTTGATATACACACACACACATATATATATATATACACATATATACATATATCCATATATACATATAATACATATATATATATATATATATATATATATATATATATATATATACACATACATATATACACATATAAAATGTTTCATTGATGGACTATCCCCTCTATCCATCTCTCACTCTATACCTTTCTATCCCTCCATCGCTCTGTACCGCGCTATCCATCGATCTCTCTCTCTCCTTTATTGATCTATACCACTCTAAACCCCTATATCTATCAATCGCTTAATACCACTCCATCCATCGCTCTATATCTCATCTATCGCTGTTATACCACTCTATCCATCTATTGCTCAATACCATCTATCGCTGCTGTACCACTCTATCCATCACTCACGTTATACCACTCTATTCATCAATCGCTCTCCATCTATCACTGCTGTATCCATCCCTCACACTACCACTGCTCTGCAACTCTATCCTTCTAGCACTCCATACCTCTATGCATCTATGGCTTTATTTCCCTCTACCATCCATCACTCTATACTTCTATATCCATTTATCAGTCTATCCATCTATCACTTTATTCCAATCGCTCACTGCCTTGCTACATCTTTCTCTTTCATGTGTGTCTTGCTTTCTGTATACCTTTCTCCTCCTTCTCTATTTGTGCTTCCTTCACATGAACAAATTGGACAGAACCCGATTCGGTAGAACTCGCTCCACTTACCTTCTGTGGCCACATGACCTTAAAAAGGTTTACTTTGAGGCTTGCTGTCACCGTTAACCTGAAAGGTGATTGGACGATCATTTCAGCTGGAGGTGTTCGGTGTCTTTTCTCGGAGTCCAGTGTCATTGAGAAAAGGAATAAATACTGAATTAGTCAACGTATGGGAGTGGATCTGTCTGTGTGTGTGTTTTAAAGAGAGGAGATAAAATGGCGTAAGTGGGCGGATGACTGGCTGGTGCACCTGATCTCCCCTAATGTGTACCGGACCCCCTCTGAGGCTCTGGCTTCATTCGATTACATTGTCCGCGAGGGAAACTTCGGCACCTTCGAGGGCTTCTTCGCCAAATACATCGGGGCGGCGGCCATGTGGCTGATCTCCAAACGACTCAAACACAGGTCAGCGAATGCAGCACACGCAGCTTCCTTCATCCACCCATACAGCAGCACGCTGATCCGAGAGACAACAGAGATGAGGCTGCATTAAAATACAAAATTAATCATGTTCTCAAATATTCAGGGATAACGAGTTAAACTGAATAGATGAATAAGGATCAGATATTTATATCAGAATTATTAAATCGAATATATTTTGTAACGACCTCCTGATTGGTTGATTTTTCTTTGTTCCTCTCAGACATAACCTGCAGGATGATGTGAGGCAGGATCTCTACAGGGCAGTGAACGACTGGGTCACAGCCATCGGCAGAAATAAGAAATTCATGGGAGGAGAAAATCCCAACCTTGCCGATCTGGTAAACCTTTCACCTGCAGGAGGAAACCAGCAAACACCCAAAAACACATTCTTCCTCAATAATAAACCAAACGCCTATCCATCTATCCCTCTGTCTGTCTCCCTTCTTTCTATCTCCATCCCTCCCTCTCTCTACCCTTATCTTTACCCATATCTCTCTCTCTCTCTCCATCGTTATTGATCTGACTCTCTCTTTCGACAGCTGCATTTTTGACTCTACCATTAACTGACCACCTGCAAGCTCCGCCCTTCCACTCTTTCTTTCCCACAGTAAAAGCAGAATATTTTGTAATGGTTCTCAGAAAAACTGTTGTCTCAGTATAAGTTTCTGTTGGATTTGAATCTCCAGAATAAACCCAGCACCGTTTCCTCCACATTTATTCACTTAAGCACAAAAGAACCCGCTCTGAGATTATAAGATATCGCGACAGCTCCACAGTAACGGCCCAGTCTTACTCTCGTTATTTAAAAGTAGATTGTTGTACATTTTGTTTATGACTCATCCGAAGTTCCCTGTCTTCACGTAACCCGGTGTACGTGTGTTTCAGGCGGTGTTTGGTGTTCTGAGGGTGATGGAGGGTCTGGAAGCTTTCGACGACATGATGGAGAATACGAAAGTCAAGAAGTGGTACAGACGCATGGAGAAGGCCAAGTTCCATCATTCCCAATGATCACACACCCCATTACAAACAGTTTCAACGTGTGTGTGTGTGTGTGTGTGTGTGTGTGAAGCTGAACTGATGTGAATTCAGTGTAATATAATGTACAGATACTTCAGTCAAGAAAAATGCCCTAATTACACTCGACACGTGGTCATAAAGAGCAGTGCATTTCTGTTGCCTTGGTAACTGCTGTAATATCTTGTCTGATGGATGAGAGTAATTTTTCTTCCACTGTTCTGCCTTTAGGCAGCAGACTGTGTGAATTATGAAGTCATGTTCTGACTGTAAATAAAAAACTCTGAAGTAAACAGTGTGGTGAATCACGTCTCATAAGGCCAAACTAAAAACATTTGTGGTCCCAGTTATCCTACCGAACCTCCCGAAAACAGTCCGAGTCAAAAGGGCAGTTGTGACGTAGTGGTTAGGGCAATGGACTACTGATCTGAAGGTCAGGGATTCAATCTTCAGTACCACCACTGTTAGGCCCTTGAATGAGGCCTCTAACCCTCAATCGCATAAAAAAGTGAACCAAAGCATCGGCTAATTGCTGTAAATCTAACAGCAACTCGAAGCTGTGGAGGGGGAGTGGTTAAGGCTTCAGCTTACTGATCCGAAGGGTGGGGTTCAAGAAAAACTACCACTGACCGCTGCCACTTTGGAGCCCTCGAGCAAGAGCTGCAGAAAAATGAGAAATGTAAGTCACCACAGATAAGAACGTCTGCCAAATTCCATCAATATAAAAGGTGCTTGTACCGCTCACCTCGGCCGGGGTGCAGAGGAACATTTCAGATTTGCATGCTCGCCTGGCTCCATTGGACGCTTTCTCTCGGTTTCGACGCAATTTCAGTGACACCTGCTGTTACCTTCTCCGCCTCTACGACCCCAACATCTGCAGTGTCAATGAACTCGATCTGCTGCTTTAATCAGTCTTTCTCGACCGTCCATGTGCAGCGTGCATCCCCTCGTTTCGCGATTCCTTTTTCCCGCCTCCATGACCCCACTCATTACATCATGGTGTCACTCAGCTCAAATATTTAAAAACCACTGCAGCTTCATACGGTGAAGTTAAAAAAAACTCTACAAAGTAAATCATTTTAAAATAAACTTTAATTTTATTATGTTTATATTCATTCTTACACATCAGAAGAAAAATCCTAAATTAAAAACAAAAATTCAATAAAATAAACGGGGAAAATCGGTGGTGTGTCTGGAGAATGGTTCACAGCAAAGGAAAAAAAAATTTAAACAAATGCAAAAAAACACATCTGGACTGTTTTCCCTCTAAAACACGAGAAAAAATATCCTCACTGCTCTTGTCACTTGAGTTGGTGAGGTATCCCACAGTCTCACCATTATGTTGGAATCTTTGATTCCCCGACACACACACAAACACACACACACACACCTGAACACACCCACAAACACACACAGGTCAGTTTGAAGGATTAATACCTTACTGCAAAATATAACATGAGTCATTGCAGAACACGGGCCAGGAGCCTGTTCCTCATACATGGCAATTTTCTGCGAATTTCCACTGATTTTATTTCAAAATGATGTCTGTAAATCATGTGGGGGGGTTAGGTACCTATTTTTCATTGGTATCAATGAAAATTGTGTCAAATCAACTTTATCGTAAACTTATTTTCCACAGACAGAGACTTAACAGGAATTAACGTTTAGCTTTCGTAAACGGATCACCGATTGGCTGAGCTGGATTAGACTGACCAATGAGAAAGCTCGTGCTGTTCACCTTACAATTTCATGGTGGCGTGTTTGAGTCTAAAACCGTGCTTTCACTGTCGTTTTTGACCGAATCATGAAGTTTTTAACAAAGAATCAAGAGTCTTCAGTGCTTGAAATCGACAAGAGTGTTAACAACAATTTCAGATGGGATTGGCTTGAGCGGAAAGTTACTGTTAAAGTAAAAATCGGGACAAAATACGTCGAGGTAACCGAATCACTCGGACAATTTCTGAAGAAATCGAATGTGCCCGGGAAAGCTTATTGTGTTATATGGTGGAGGGGTCCTTCAACCTCATGGGGGACATTATTGATGTCAAGAGCACAAGGATGGACACAAAAACCTTCAATGCAATCCAGTCAGTGAAGTACGGTTTGAAGGCAAGAAACACCACTGCCCTACAGCACTTCAGAAAAAGACATGTTCTACACACACCAGTGGACAAGAACTTGTGTCTCAACGAGAGATGCTGCTCAGATCCAGAAGGAAGACTGGGCAAGATCTGCAGATGTCAAACAAAAGAGATTAAGGTTCAAATCAAGCCAAATAAAGTTCCCTCCAGTGCCAAAGCTAGAGACTTCATTAAAGAGAAAGAGCTGGTTGCATGGAAAGCCATTTTCAAAATAGGAAGTTGATTTTTCATTGAATCTGGTGTTGCAATTTTGTGCAAGAATTTGTTTTTGATATCATATACGTCACTCTAAAATATTTCTGAATTGCTCAAAGGCTCTCAACTTTAGGGGGGCGTTGTCCCCTGAACCCCCACCCCCCCCCCCCACACACACACACACACACACACACACACACATGCTATCTTGTGAAATTCATTTTCATTCAAAATTGATTTCCTTGTTGCCATCCCTGGTTCCTGTAGATCTCCTTCCCTGAGCACTTCAGCTCCAGCCATGATGGGTCCGATGTGATCATCTTAACGTAAGCTTTCAGGTCAACGTCTTAAGCATTGATTAAATCTTTAGAGTTGGAACTGAGGTCTTCAGGGACAGAGATCCTGAGGAACAGGGACAGGAACCCCTGACCTATATGAATAATATCCCATGTTCAACGATCTCCCGTTAGAAGGGTAGCGCTGTGTTGATGGTTGATATGCTCTAATATGCAAATGAGCTCATTTATATTAACCCCTAAATGTTATCTGTGCTCCGAAACGGTTTTAGTATCTGTGCTCAAACTGAACAGATTTAAAAGCTGTAAAGTTTAATGCTGCTCGTAATACAAACACATTTCACCACGTGGTGGAGATGGAAGGAACTTGAAAATTAATTAATGTTAAAACTTTAATTGTTAAAACAAATCTGTAATTCAAAATTCACTTCCAGACCACGCACGTCCGTAAAACTTGCTTGGATGCTATTTTATTTGCATTCAAGTATAAAGCAAACCCATCCCACTGCAGCCACAACCCTTTAGGCTGCCCCGCCCCATATTTGATAGACAACTATGTTCAGTGTACTCTTCTTGAAATTTGTACATGATTTCGAAACAATCCCAAAAAATGATGAAATGTTACATAATCCGGGGCACATTAATCAAATAATAAAAAAGAAAATAAAAACTCTCATCCACAAACCAGCGAATTCTGAAATGTCCAGGATTTAAATAAGAAAAAGATCATCTCTCAAAAGGACAAATACTGTAGAGACCCTGCTACCTAGCCCCGCCCCAAACACCTCACCGTCTCCCTAGACCACATAAAACCACCCGCCCTCCCTGAAACACACTCATCCTTCATTCCTCTGCTTTGGTACGAGTAGCAGATCATCACTGGTGACATGTCAGAGACATATGAGACATGTAATATTTATTTAGTATGACCTCACCCTCGCGCTACCTCATCACATTCTACACGGAATTATAGCTATATGGATAACAAGCTGTGTCGTGTATATACATTGGATTAAAAAAGCAAAAAGAGAGTTTTAAAAAATTCATATTTAATGATATCACGTCGTGATGTTCGTAAAATATGAGTGATATTGCGTATTTTAACAGATAAATGGCGTGTGTTAACCAGGACGAAACCACAAGCCGCTTCGCGTCGGCACTGTAAAATGTCTAGCTTGGCTCAGCAGCGATGGGAAGCGGCATACAGGACCACTAATCTCGTCGGTCGTCCTGGAAGCAGTGATGTGTTCATGCGTGACATCAAAAGCACACTGTGTACACGCAGCTGAGGAAAACGTCGAGTTTGCGATGTGTCCGGCGTTTGCTGGTGATCAGGAATAGCTGTAGTTTTATTAAAAAAAAAAAAAAAATTCTTCACCGCATTCCAAGTGTTTGGGATCCAATTCACAGTCTGATTTTTCCTCCTGTGTTTGGATCATCACGGTCGCGTTGTGCCTCAATGAGACGCATAAAGTTATCGACCATAAAGACAGATTTTTCTCTTTCCAGCTTCGCGCTCCTTATAAATGAAAAATGAAAAAAAATGATAAATAGAATGAAATTATACAATTCGTGCTAACTACAAGAGCTCTATAATAATAATAATAATAATAATAATAATAATAATCTAGATCCTCTGATGACGCTCTCACGCTTAAGAACAGAGGAAACGGGAAAGAGGAGAAAGAATAAATATCACTCACTCAGGAATCTGATAAACCAATAACATGTCAGGAAATAGATGATTAAAAAGACTAAAATAAGGGATGAAACTCTCAGCACAAATCCCGCCCCTTTTCCCAGAGATCATGCCGTGGAATTCCGAATCCCAGGAAAAGGAAGCGTAAACGTCCTCACTCACCAAAACCCTAAAAACAAAAAAATAAATAAATAAAACCACCCTCCACACCCACTCTCTCCCTCCCTCACACACACACACACACACACACACACACACACACACACACACACACACACACTCTCTCTCTCTCTCTCTCTCTCACACACACACACACACACACACACACACACATACACACACACATACACACACACACACACACACACACACACACACACACACAGTGATGACGTCTCACGAGGAGAGAGTTAGGGAAGTCGTGTGGTTTCGGGGCAGGCGTGTGCAGCGCCTTCTCCTGCTGTGGAGAAATGGAGCCAGATCAGAAATCGGTGCTGCCATTGTTCTGATGAAACCTGTAGGTCAAACATCGCTGGTTGTTTAGATTGTTTTAATTAGTCCTCATAACTTCTGGATCTTCTCCGCCACCACGATGGGGTTCTCTTTACGGAGCTGAGCTGCCGCTGCTCCTCTGTAGTCATACGGACAGTTGTGTTTATCCGAGTAACGGTGGATAGCACAGAACAGGTTACCACAGCGACAGTCAAAGCCTGGGGAAGAGGAAGCGAGAGAAAGTGAGTGTGTATAAGAGAGAGAGAGAGAGAGAGAGAGAGAGAGAGAGAGAGAGAGAGAGAGAGAGAGAGGGAACCATACATAAGTTCGAAAAGTCGAAACATACAGAAGTCAAAAGCTTCCAAAAGACACAGAACGAGGGAGAGAGAGAGAATAATGGGAGGGAGGGGCACAGTAAAAGACAGAGGCACAAAGAAAACAGAAAAGACCGGAGACTGAAATCGGCAGAGAGACACAGAAAGGAAAAAACTTGAATGGGGGCAGAGAAAGAGCGCTGCGCTAACAGAGAGACACAAACAGAAGCAGAGTCAAAGAGCAAGAGAATAAGAGACAGACACAGTATGGGGCAATCACGGTGTGTGTGTGTGTGTGTGAGTGAGAGAGAGCGAATGAGAGACAGATACAGTATGGGGGAATGACGGGGTGTGTGTGAGAGAGAGAGAGAGAGAATGAGAGACAGATACAGTATGGGGGAATGATGGGGTGTGAGTGTGAGAGAGAGAGAGAGAGAGAGAGAGAGAGAGAGAGAGAGAGAGAGAGAGAATGAGAGACAGAAACAGTATGGGGGAATGACAGGGTGTGTGAGAGAGAGAGAGAGAATGAGAGACAGACAGTATGGGGGAATGACAGGGTATGTGTGAGAGAGAGAGGGAATGAGAGACAGACACAGTATGGGGGAATGACGGTGTGTGTGTGTGTGAGAGAGAGAGAAAGAAAGAACAAGATGGGGGATTGATGGTGAGAGAGAGAATGACAGAACGAGGGAGAAAGAAAGAACGAGAGAGAGAGCATGTGATCCAGGGTAAGTGATGAGTTGAAATGAATGACAGCTGTTTCAGGGTTTGATCCAATTCGCCTGTATGTGGTCGGTTGTCGTGCATGTTATGCACCATCACACAGATCACTTTCCCTGTTTACAAAAAATCAATCAGTCAATCATCTCACTCCATCACCCATAATCATAACATTCCACATGACACCAGCCTCTGAGATGGTCTAGTGACCCTGCCTTTGTCCAGTGTCGGCTGAGATAGGCTCCATCCTCCCCGTAACCCTAACAGAATTAAACGTGTTGCAGTCGAATGAATGAGTGAATATTTTAGACTATGCACTCACACTAACGGTGCAGTAACATATACAGTAGGCCCTCGACATTCGCGGTGGTTCAGTTCCGGGCCCTCCCGCGAATCGAGATAATCTGCGAGTTCTGTACCCGGGAGTAAAACCCCATGTATTACATCACATGCGCGAATGAGCAAACAGAAGTAAAATACTATGTATCTATTACATGCGTTAAAATATGCTTGTTAAACACATTCTATAGACAGTCTTACTCATTAATACAGTATTCTTCTTCTTCTTCTTCTTCTTCTTTTCCTTTTGGCTTTTCCCTTCAGGGGTCGCCACAGCGAATCATCTACCTCCATCTCACCCTATCCTTTGCATCTTCTCTTACACCAACGACCTTCATGTCCTCCTTCACCACATCCATGAATCGTCTCTTTGGTCTTCCTCTAGGCCTTTTGCCTGGTAGTTCCAGCCTCAGCATCCTATTACCAATATACTCACTATCCCTCCTCTGTACATGTCCAAACCATCTCAATCTAGCCTCTCTGACTTTGTCTCCAAAACCTCTTACATGTGCTGTCCCTCTGATGTGCTCATTCCTAATCCTATCCATCCTCGTTACTCCCAAAGAGAACCTCAACATTTTCATCTCTGCTACCTCCAGCTCTGCCTCCTGTCTTTTCCCCAGGGCCACTGTCTCTAAACCATACAACATCGTTGGCCTCATCACCGTCTTGTACACTTTTCCTTTCATTCTTGCCGATACCCTCCTATCACACATCACACCGGACACTTTTCTCCAACCATTCAAACCTGCCTGCACACGCTTCTTGACCTCTTTTCCACACTCTCCATTGCTCTGGATTGTTGAGCCTAAGTACTTAAAATCCTCCACCTTTCTTATCTCTGCTCCCTGTAATCTCACCGTTCCTCTTGGGTCCTTGTCATTCATGCACATGTATTCTGTCTTACTGAGGCTAATCTTCATTCCCCCCTTTCCAGGGCATACCTCCACCTCTCTAGATTTTCCTGCACTTCTTCTCTGCTCTCACTACAGATCACAATGTCATCTGCAAACATCATAGTCCATGGGGAATCTTGTCTAACCTCGTCTGTCAGCCTGTCCATCACCATAGCAAACAAGAAGGGGCTGAGAGCTGACCCTTGATGCAGTCCCACCTCCACCTTGAACTCTTGTGTCACACCGACAGCACACCTCACCACTGTCTTACATCTCTCATACATGTCCTGCACCACTCTAACATACTTCTCTGCCACTCCAGACTTCCTCATGCAATACCACGGTTCTTCTCTCGGCACCCTGTCATATGCTTTCTCCAGATCCACAAAGGCACAATGCAGCTCCCTCTGATCTTCTCTGTACTTCTCCATTAACATCCTCAAGGCAAACACTGCATCTGTGGTGCTCTTTCTTGGCATGAAACCAAACTGTTGTTCACAAATGCTGACCTCTGCCCTTAGTCTAGCTTCCACTATTCTTTCCCATAACTTCATCGTATGGCTCATCAACTTTATCCCTCTGTAGTTGCCACAACTCTGCACGTCTCCCTTGTTCTTAAAAATGGGCACCAGCACACTTCTCCTCCATTCCTCTGGCATCCTCTCACTCTCTAAGACCTTGTTAAATGTTCTTGTCAGAAAATCTACTGCTACCTCTCCTAGACACTTGCATACCTCCACCGGTATGTCATCAGGACCAACTGCCTTTCCATTCTTCATCCTCTTCAATGCCCTCCTCACTTCAGCCTTACTAATCTTTGCTACTTCCTGATCCTCAACAGTCACCTCTTCTACTCTTTTTTCTCTCATTTTCCTCATTCATCAGCTCTTCAAAGTACTCTTTCCATCTTCCCAGCACACTTCTGTCATCAGTCAATACATTTCCCTCTCTGTCCTTTATCAATCTAACTTGCTGCACGTCCTTCTCATCTCTATTTCTCTGCTGTGCCAACTTGTACAAATCATTTTCTCCCTCCTTACTTTCCAACCGAGCATACAAGTCATCAAACACGCTCTGTTTGGCCTTTGACGCTGCTAACTTTGCCTTACGCTGTGTCTCCCTGTACTCATGTTTACTCTCTTCGGTTTTCTCAATGTCCCACTTCTTCTTAGCTAACCTCTTCCTTTGTACACACTCCTGCACTTCCTCATTCCACCACCAAGTCTCCTTATCTACTTTCCTTCCAGATGACACACCAAGTATTCTCCTACCTGTCTCCCTGATCACATTAGCTGTAGTTGTCCAGTCATCTGGAAGCACTTCCTGACCACCCAAAGCCTGTTTCAACTCCTCCTTGAAGACAACCCGACACTCTTCCTTTTTCAACTTCCACCACTTTGTCTTCTGCTCTGCCTTTGCCTTCTTCACCTTCCTCACCATCAGCATCATCCTGCACACCACCATCCTATGCTGTTTGGCAACACTCTCACCCGCTACTACTTTGCAGTCACTGACTTCCTTCAAATTACATCGCCTGCACAAAATGTAGTCTACCTGTGTGCTCCTACCTCAGCTTTTATAAGTCACCCTATGCTCCTCTCTCTTCTGGAAGAAAGTATTCACCACAGCCATTTCCATCCTTTTTGCAAAATCTATCAACATCTGTCCTTCTGTGTTCCTGTCCTGGATACCAAACCTGCCCATCACTTCCTCGTCCCCTCTGTTTCCTGCACCAACATGTCCATTGAAGTCTGCCCCAATGACCACTCTTTCACCTCTGAGAGTACTCTGCATCACTTCATCTAACTCACTCCAGAATCTCTCCTTCTCTTCTCGCTCACATCCTGTCTGTGGGGCATAAGCACTAACAACATTGACCATCACACCTTCAATTTCTAACTTGAGACTCATCACTCTGTCTGACACTCTTCACTTCTAGAACATTCCTGACAAACTCCTCCTCCAAGATGACTCCGACTCCATTTCTCTTCCCATCCACACCATGATAAAACAGCTTAAACCCTGCTCCTATGCTTCTAGCCTTGTTACCTTTCCACCTGGTCTCCTGAACACACAGTATGTCCACCTTCCTCCTCTGCATCATGTCAGCCAGCTCTCTACCTTTTCCTGCCATAGTTCCAACGTTCAAAGTCCCTACTTTCAGTCCTAGACTCATGCCTTTCCTCTTCTCTCTCTGGCAACGGACACGCCTCCCGCCTCTCCTTCTTTGACGTCTTCGACCAACAGTAGTCCAATTTCCATCAGCACCCTGTTGGTTGACGGCACTGATGGCGGTCGTTGTTAACCCGGGCCTCAGCCGATCCGGTATGTCATTCTTTCTTGTGATTCGCATAGTTTATTTGGCATTTGTTTTACGCCGGATGCCCTTCCTGACGCAACCCTCTGCATTTATCCGGGCTTGGGACCGGCGTGAGGGAGAGACACTGGTTTGTGCCCCCCCCTCATGGCTGCATTTCATAATACAGTATTAATGTAGTCAAATATAGTAATGATTAAGAAAAACTTTTTAATTTTTACTCTTATTTTTATTAATGATAAAATATAAACATTATACAGCATATACTGTTGTAAAGCACTCGTTTTAAAGTCTTTTTCGAGTATTATTCCAGTACAGTACCTAAGTTAATTCTGAGAATGTTTGTGTGTGAGATTTTATGTTCTGTAGCATGTTTAACAAATGATACCAAAAGGATAAACTTTATTACGCTTCATGTCCTTTTACATTGAACTTGGAGTGACGTCTCCAAGATGGCGCTGCCTTGAGGGCAACGTTGCGGGAGTTCTCAGAGTCAAATAGTTTCTTTGTTGGTTTTAATTTGTCTTACTTGTTTTGTTTGTTCATGATTTGCATTATGCTCGTCTATGACCGGTTGACCCTACTACAGCTATAAGATCAGAGTGTCTTCGGGCGTGTATACAGGCATGTGATTTGATCATCACCAAAATATCTAAAAATCAGCCAGGGTCTGGGGGGGGGGGGGGGGGGGGGGCGCGAAGCCTCCACCCCAAAGCTCCTCCCCCTGAAGCTCCTAGGTTTTAAGCATTTCAGAAGGGGAAAAAGGCTATTTCATGACACTGAAAGAGCTCTAGAAAGTTTAATTTCTAATCTCCATATGCATACTGTGCCTCAACTTGTGGGTCTATCATGTGGGATTCCAACACTAATAAAAGTGTCACAGTCACAAATCAAATAGTCACTCTTATAGATATGTCCTGCCTCACAACACTATCATCAACAGTCATTGTCTTTAAACACAATCTGGAAACAAACTATACACACGACATGCTATACATGACATAAGATTTTTGAATTGATGTTTCTTTGTCTTTAGTGCTTGAGCATGGCACTTTCTTGATTCCTTTTGTGCAGCCTGAACTGTCCTTCTGGAGGCTGCTTAGAAAGTTTGTTGTCCTTCTGGATGCTGAGGCGTTTCGGTCGAGTCTCAGATTCATAGATTTACATTTCCAATATTGATGGGCTAATGACACGAGCACACACTCCCGCTGCTGTTTAGAAACACTGAATAACAATGCCTATTTACATCAGTTAAATATGAAAAACTGGTGAGTTCATGCGGCAATAATTTATTTATTCTAAACAGCAGAAAAATGATTCAGTGACCACAGAGTCGGCTCATTTGATTCAGTTCACGGAGTAAACACGTGAACATCCTACAACTAAAACATGCATGCATTCACAATAATTTGAAAAATATAATTGGAAACTAGACAAGAAAATTCTCAAATATACCTCGAAATTAACCTTTTCTAATTAACAATTAATTGACAGAAACTGGTTGTTTCACTGGATCTTTTCTTTGCACTGAGGTTTCTGATCAAACGGCAAACAAAGGGTTAATTCCATAGGGTTCTGGAATCTTCCGTCAATTGAATAATTTGTTTTCCTTAATTCCAGTTTTCGACATGTTTCTTGCTTTTCGCGTGGCTGTCAAACGCCTTAAAAGCCCTTCCACTGTAGTCGATAGTGTCGTTACACCACGTACACAACGCATATGTCTACGTACATATTTCAACATGTTTCAACATCAGCCAATCATCATCCAATCAACATTAGCCAATCAGCAGTAACGTTTCAAGAGAGGTCATAACGTCATGGTCTTAAGTAAGGTCATAAGTAAGGTCTCAAGAGAGGTCATTTTATGCAAAACTCGAAACGGGATAAAAGCGGAAAAGGTTATTTTGACATATTCGGCTAATTTATTTATTTTTTTTTAAACTGGGCCAATGAAAAAATATCAGAATTCTGATATTTCGCGGAAGAATCACATGCCTGTGTATAACTAAGCTACTGAGCTAATATGCTAATGCTAGCCGCACCCCAGCTAACAAGAAGCCCAGGCAGAGTTCTCGGAGTCTTCATGACTTGGTTAGCACTTCTGGTCATACTGCTTGAAAATGTTCAGTCCCTGTGAAACAAGATGGATGAGCTTCATGCTCAGATGGCGATCTGCTGTGTTTCTGTGAAACATGGCTCAAGGAGAGTACACCCAACGAGGCCATTGCACCAGCCGGCTACACGGCCTTCATCCCCTGCAATCCCAAGTGCTGTTGTCGTCGTTCGGCCCCTTCCCGCCTGGGCTTCTTGTTAGCTGGGGTGTGGGTAGCATTGAGCTACACCATAGCATATTAGCTCAGTGCTAGCTGCACCCCGGCTAACAAGAAGCCCAGTTGAGTGTGCTTAGTTATACACGCCCAAAGAAGCTCCGATCTTATAGCTGTAGTAGAGTCGACCGGTCGTACACGAGCATAGTGCAAAACATGAACAAACAAAACAAGAAATAAAAAACAAGAAATAAAACAAATTAAAACGAACAAAGAAACAATTTCACTCTGAGAACTCCGCGACGTCGCCCTCTGGGCAGCGCCATCTTGGAGATGTCACTCCAATTTCGATTGTAAAAGGGCATCAAGAGTACTGTAATAAAGTTTATCATTTTGGTATCGTTTGTTAAACATGCTACAGAACATACAATCTCACGCATAAACATGAACTTAGGTACTGTACTGGAATAATAATTGAAAAAGATTTTAATACAACAGTTCAGAGAAAACCGTCGTTTCTCAGGAGAAAGTCTTATTTCTTTAGAAGAGACATCCAGAGTTTTCTATCGCTTAGCCAGAGAAGACGCATAGCGTTTGAGTGGTATCATAGAGCTTAACTGGTAATTAAAAAACACACAAAAAAAGAGGCTCATTGACAACTTGTGTATGAATGAGGAAAAAGGGGCGGGACATCAGCTCAACCAATCAGGAGAAAGGAGGACAGCCATTGGCTGAATATGAATCACGTGCCGGTTGCTGGGCAGTCAGCGAATACTCAAACCATCGATGCAAAACAGCAAATAGTCAAGGGCCTACTGTATACGTAAGAATACCAAGGCTGCCAATTCAGGAAATGACCATTTTGTCGTCGATAAACCAAAAATTAGTATTTTGAGCTGAAAATTAGTATTCATTATAAACAAAATTAGAACCCAAATTAGGATTCCACAAAATTCCACATATACGAGGTTATCTTTGTCAAATTTTACACATTTTGGATTCAGATGAAATAACAGCATATTTGAGAAAACCAGGTTTATTTCACCAAATTGTACTGGTGTTATAATATAGAATATGTGACATTATTATCGTATATTTCATATTTATTATTATATTATGCATGACCCTGAATGATATTTGATATCAGCATTTACAACTACAGTGGTGCCTCAGTACTTGAACGCTTTAGAGGTCGAACAAATCGGAATTTGACCAAAAAAAAATCCAGGTTTTTTTTGTCCCGAAAGTCGACCAAAATCCGGAAGTCAAACACTAAAAATGCGTGAGAAAAAACAAGATGAAGAGGGAGGGGAAATGCAGGTGTTGGTATCACCCTGATAAAGCTAGCGCTGTTCTGGGGAAGTCTGGAAGTTGTTGATACTATGTATCGCTGTGAACACCTTTAACGATGAGGTCATGAGCCACTTCCGTAAGGTTTTAAAAAGGTGGCAGAAATAAGCCACGTTAGAAATGTTCTTCAAGAAAAGAAGGGGACATCCTGAAGAAGAGTCATCCACGCCAAAGGGAGTAGCAAGAGAAAAAAAACACCTTTGGCTGATTCACCTGAAGCTGTTAGGGAAGGGGATTCCCCCTGCTCTCTCCCTCTTTGTTATGGAAAGGGATCCTCCTCTTCTCTCCCTCTCCAACATATACAACTGCTCATCACCACAAAGGTAAAAATTCTTATCTTTATTGTTGTTATGCTTTAACTGTACTGTGGTTTTTATTTTAGTGTGTTATGGTCTGTGTTGTGAGACTCTGGTTTTGGTGGCTGTCTTTCTTTATGCATGCAGTGCTGAAGAGGGGCGTGGCTGTCACACCTGGGTGGAGTTCTAAGCACACCCACCTGATTCCACTTAACAATTACCGCGCTTCTCTAACAGTGACTACAATTTCCCCATGCTCTAGTGCCTTCCCTGTGAATAATAAAGCTCCTCCATCACACTCTGTCTCCTGCATTTTTTGGTCCGGCTGAATGTTCGTGGTGTCACAGAATCTTCTAGCCCTTCTGTGATACCAGGAACATTCAGCTGGACCCAAAAATGCAAGAGACAGTGTGATGACAACGGATGAGCTTTATTGTTGACAGGGAAGGCACTAGGGCATGGGGAAATCGTAGTCACTGTTAGAGAAGCCCGGTGATTGCTAAGTGGAATCAGGTGTGTGTGCTTAGCACTCCACCCAGGTGTGACAGCCACTCCCCACTCTAGCATGCATAGCGAAAGAGAGAGAGTTAGAGCCACCAAAACTAGAGTCTCTCACAACACAGACCATAATATAGTGTACTGTATTCAATAATTTTTTCACTTAATTTGAGGACCTATGGTATGAGTTACAGTACCGTTAACTGCTGTTCAAAAGATGACGGAACGGATTTTACATTATTTGTAATGGGAAAAGCGGATTCGGAATTCGAACAAATCAGAATCCGAACAGCCGTCTGGAATGAATTGTGGTCGAATACCGAGGCACCACTGTAACAAGAGAGTTCAGGACAAGAAAGAAGTTATAAAGGAAGCAAACCAGTCACTAGCTGGCTACGTCTGCCTCCCTTTATATGCATTTTAAGATCAAAAAGTTCCGAACGCGCAATTCTAAATTTCGCATCGCACATTGTACAAAAGACCGTGTATTTGTCATGCTTCTTAATAAATGGATAAGTTGTTGAATATTCCAATAAAAATTTCTGCTTTCTTTTCATCGCCATTTTGGGTTTCCTACAGCCGTTCAATGATTGTTTCTGGTTACCACGAAGTGTATGTTAGATAGAGGCTGATTTGTGGAAATCGACCTATCTTGCTGCCGATTAATGAATCATATGGTAAAATACAACGATAACATCCCGCTAGATTATCGCAAGACATGGCTTTGCCAGGAATCTAAACATGTAAACAGATCTGATTTGATGCAATTCATCAGAAATATTAATAAAATATTGTCAAATAAATTTGAAAGGAATATATTTTCCTGAAAGTATGAAATTTGTATTAATGTCTGAATGAATCTTATTGCCGTATTTTGTTATTTTTCATATGAATACGGATAAATTCGTACAATTTGGCAGCCCTGTATTATTTAACCTCATCCTGGGAAACTCAAACCAGTTTTCCTCTGGACGAACATTTGAAGAGGAGATGACATGCTGCTCATTAAAACACGTAAACACTGAAGAATCTCCTTCATCACTGACCTGTGAGTCCGACTTTTTTCCGGCAGGTGAAGCATCGCTTCTTTTTCTTGCTCTTATCGGGGGTCTGATCTCCGTCTGACGAGATCTGCGTTGTCTCTGTAGCCGGACCTGCACATGATGAAAATATAGGACAGTCTTGAAATACGGAGGACAAAAGCTGTGTCTTGGTCCACCTCGGTATCAAGCGGCTCTTTATTTTAACTAAATTAGAGACTTGTGGAAACACCCACCCGTGCTCTGGGACGATGCTTCGTCTTCATCGTCCTCTTCGCTGTCACCCCGGTCCGAGTCGGTAACTGCCGTGTCCTGGGAGATGCTCATAGCTGTCAACTGCTGCGTGACCGGACTGGATGAGCTGCTGCCATCACACACATTAATATTATTAATTAATATCAATCATGCTTGTGAGTGGCACATCGACAAGGTGCGTGACTATTAACTCAGAGATCACAAGTTCAAATACCACAGCCGTCCACAGCCGGGAGTCCATGGGAGCTAATTGGCTGAACGCTCATGGGAGGGAGGGACGGCAAATGCTCACTTCCCCGTCACTCACAGCAATTGCCAGGGGTATACGTGTCTGAAAATAGGGGTATACGTGTCTGATCACGAAACTAGGGCTGAAACACGCAACACTGGCTGTTTACATTTTCCACAGATTTAGAAATAATTTCCACCATTTTTTAATGTATGAAGCCAATATGCATTAAATCCTGGAAGGATTATATTCCTTGGAGAAGCAGTATCATCAAACTATCAGTAGGACGATTCAAAGTCAATAAATAAAATGATCATTCTATTCACAATAATAATAATAATAATAATAATAAATCATATCTTTAGATAATAATTGTGTAATTAGTTGCACTGAGCTGCTTGATGGTGTTTGACACGTTCAACTTTTCTTTAGTATCTAAAATTAATAAATACCAATCCATCAGTCATTGGTTGGAACACAAGACACGCATGTAATCACACAAAAACACACATGTAGCATGGACAGGAAAAGTTACGTATATCATCGATCCCGGTTTAAGTCTGGTGCTTATTTGCCAATATTTCCACACACATGTAAGTTCTGTGATTCACTGTGCATGCACTTGTGCGCAGATTCATGTGGTTATTGAACCTGCTGAGACATTAGCAGAGGCTCAGTAGGACGTGAAAATAATGAGGACTTTCTCTTGTCACAAAATTGAAAGAGGTGTAAACTGGGAACTCTCAATTACAGACGCTACCCTAATTACGAACATTCGTTTTACAAACATCCAGACATAATAACAGGGTTGTTCGAGGTCAAAAGTAAAATGAAACTGAAGAGCAAGTAGAAATAAAAATTGAATAAAATCGAAAGATATATCATAAATATAAGTATGATATATATATATATATATATATATATATATATATATATATATCTTCTTTTCCTTTCAGCTTTTCCCTTCAGGGGTCGCCACAGCGAATCATCTGCCTCCATCTCACCCTATCCTTTGCATCTTCTTCTCTTACACCAACGACCTTCATGTCCTCCTTCACCACATCCATGAATCGTCTCTTTGGTCTTCCTCTAGGCCTTTTGCCTGGTAGTTCCAGCCTCAGCATCCTATTACCAATATACTCACTATCCCTCATCTGTACATGTCCAAACCATCTCAATCTAGCCTCTCTGACTTTGTCTCCAAAACGTCTTACATGTGCTGTGCCTCTGATGTGCTCATTCCTAATCCTATCCATCCTCGTTACTCCCAAAGAGAACCTCAACATTTTCATCTCTGCTACCTCCAACTCTGCCTCCTGTCTTTTCCCCAGGGCCACTGTTTCTAACCCATACAACATTGTTGGCCTCAACACCGTCTTGTACACTTTTCCTTTCATTCTTGCCGATACCCTCCTATCACACATCACACCGGACACTTTTCTCCAACCATTCCAACCTGCCTGCACACGCTTCTTGACCTCTTTTCCACACTCTCCATTGCTCTGGATTGTTGAGCCTAAATACTTAAAATCCTCCACCTTTCTTATCTCTGCTCCCTGTAATCTCACCGTTCCTCTTTGGTCCTTGTCATTCATGCACACGTATTCTGTCTTACTGAGGCTAATCTTCATTCCCCTCCTTTCCAGGGCATACCTCCACCTCTCTAGATTTTCCTGCACTTCTTCTCTGCTCTCACTACAGATCACAATGTCATCTGCAAACATCATAGTCCATGGGGAATCTTGTCTAACCTCGTCTGTCAGCCTGTCCATCACCATAGCAAACAAGAAGGGGCTGAGAGCTGACCCTTGATGCAGTCCCACCTCCACCTTGAACTCTTCTGTCACACCAACAGCACACCTCACCACTGTCTTACATCTCTCATACATGTCCTGCACCACTCTAACATACTTCTCTGCCACTCCAGACTTCCTCATGCAATACCACAGTTCTTCTCTCGGCACCCTGTCATATGCTTTCTCCAGATCCACAAAGGCACAATGCAGCTCCCTCTGATCTTCTCTGTACTTCTCCATTAACATCCTCAAGGCAAACACTGCATCTGTGGTGCTCTTTCTTGGTATGAAACCAAACTGTTGTTCACAAATGCTGACTTCTGCCCTTAGTCTAGCTTCCACTATTCTTTCCCATAACTTCATCGTATGGCTCATCAACTTTATCCCTCTGTAGTTGCCACAACTCTGCACGTCTCCCTTGTTCGGAAAAATGGGCACCAGCACACTTCTCCTCCATTCCTCTGGCATTCTCTCACTCTCTAAGACCTTGTTAAATGTTCTTGTCAGAAAATCTACTGCTACCTCTCCTAGACACTTCCATACCTCCACCGGTATGTCATCAGGACCAACTGCCTTTCCATTCTTCATCCTCTTCAATGCCCTCCTCACTTCACCCTTACTAATCTTTGCTACTTCCTGGTCCTCAACAGTCACCTCTTCTACTATTTTTTCTCTCATTTTCCTCATTCATCAGCTCTTCAAAGTACTCTTTCCATCTTCCCAGCACACTTCTGTCATCAGTCAATACATTTCCCTCTCTGTCCTTTATCAATCTAACTTGCTGCACGTCCTTCCCATCTCTATTTCTCTGCTGTGCCAACCTGTATAAATCATTTTCTCCCTCCTTACTTTCCAACCGAGCATACAAGTCATCAAACACGCTCTGTTTGGCCTTTGACACTGCTACCTTTGCCTTACGCTGTGTCTCCCTGTACTCCTGTTTACTCTCTTCGGTTTTCTCAATGTCCCACTTCTTCTTCGCTAATCTCTTCCTTTGTACACACTCCTGCACTTCCTCATTACACCACCAAGTCTCCTTATCTACTTTCCTTCCAGATGACACACCAAGTATTCTCCTACCTGTCTCCCTGATCACATTAGCTGTAGTTGTCCAGTCATCTGGAAGCACTTGCTGACCACCCAACGCCTGTTTCAACTCCTCCTTGAAGACAACCCGACACCCTTCCTTTTTCAACTTCCACCACTTTGTCTTCTGCTCTGCCTTTGCCTTCTTCACCATCAGCATCATCCTGCACACCACCATCCTATGCTGTTTGGCAACACACTCACCCGCTACTACTTTGCAGTCACTGACTTCCTTTAAATTACATCGCCTGCACAAGATGTAGTCTACCTGTGTGCTCCTACCTCCACTTTTATAAGTCACCCTATGCTCCTCTCTCTTCTGGAAGAAAGTATTCACCACAGCCATTTCCATCCTTTTTGCAAAATCTATCAACATCTGTCCTTCTGCGTTCCTGTCCTGGATACCAAACCTGCCCATCACTTCCTCGTCCCCTCTGTTTCCTGCACCAACTTGTCCATTGAAGTCTGCCCCAATGACCACTCTTACACCTCTGGGGGTACTCTGCATCACTTCATCTAACTCCCTCCAGAATCTCTCCTTCTCTTCTCACTCACATCCTGTCTGTGGGGCATAAACACTAACATTGACCATCACACCTTTAATTTCTAACTTGAGACTCATCACTCTGTCTGACACTCTTTTCACTTCTAGAACATTCCTGGCAAACTCCTCCTTCAAGATGACTCCGACTCCATTTCTCTTCCCATCCACACCGTGATAAAAGAGCTTAAACCCTGCTCCTATGCTTCTCGCCTTGCGACCTTTCCACCTGGTCTCCTGAACACACAGTATGTCCACCTTCCTCCTCTGCACACACACACACACATATATATATATATATATTATCCTGAGGTACACTGAATTAAGCTCCGGCAGAAGGGCGTGGCTGATACATGCGGGCGGATCGCAATGTACACACCTGATCCTAGTCACCAATCTACCGCGCTATAAAGACGAGCAGCGCGCTCATCCCGGTGCTAGAAGATTGTCCCTCTTCACGTCCCTGTTTTCCTGTGATCTCTCTGGCTCCTGATTTCAGCTCCACGCTCAACCAGTTCCCACATCGTAGTTCTCCATATCTAAAGTTTTCGTGTTTCTCCTCGTCACTAGCAGTGACTACGTTTCCCCCTTGCTCAAGTGCCTCCTCTGTAACAATAAAGTCTCTCCATGTTCATCCGACTCCGTCTCCTGCATTTTGGATCCAGCTGAAAGTTCCTGACGTCACAGTTAGTTTGATAATTTATGGTGCATTTAGGTTTGCACCTTGTACCAATAAATGATAAATTCAATAGAATGAAAGATGATTATGCACAGAGAGAGAGAGAGAGAGAGAGAGAGAGAGAGAGAGAGAGAGATTGTAAATAGTACAAACTCATAGGTTACTGATGAAAGAACGCATCTTGTTCATAAGTTGAGGAGCGTCTGTATTTCTAAATCTGTTCACCACGTGTACATATTTTGAAATGATTTTATCTCCCAGGTAGGCACAAAAGATTTTGATGCTTTGATTCACAAATAAACTTGGACATGAAATATTTATTCAAGTTTGAAGTTGGGTTGTCGGAACATATGCCAGTTTCGTGACCAGGCCCATATATATCTACCATATTCGACGTGATAAAAATTTTTAAAATTGGAGTGGGTGGGCTCTTATTAAAATGTTACCTGCGGAGTGGAACGGTAAATGCTTATTACCATCAAGGTGGGAAAACATGAATAATAACAGAAAAATCAAAGAATTTTCCTGGTATTTGTGTTATTCATTTTGTAGTACCAACCAAACTGCTTACATGAAAGCTGAAAATAAACAGAAAACAGCATAAATAAAAGAAAAAGACCCCTTAATTTTCCCTCCCAGGGCTGTTCCTTTAAACATTTTCCCAAAAGTAAAATTAAGCCAATCAACACGAATGTCAACTTTAGCACATGGCACATTGAACCAATCAACACGAACATAAACAAAAGCACAAGGCCAGGAACCTCTTTAAATTTATGAAGTTAGTGAGCTGGAGAATCAGGTGAAAAATACTCGTCATCACTTTCTGATGGACCCATATCTGGCTCATCGCTCCATTCATTCAGAGCATTCCATAGTTTTGCTGTAGCAGTTTCTAATGGTTCATCGGTTGTTGGACATTTACCAAGAGAACACTGCTTTTAAAGCATGGCGGAACAATCACGTGTGTTGTTACTGTTCCCCAGGGGCAGGGGGGCTTTACATACCATGTAAACTCACTTTTACAGGCAGTGAATGCCTCATTTTACTGTTACAGAGACTGATCAAATAATATTACTCAGTTTGATCTACGATTTTACTCCTAGTATACATGGGCAGTTATTAGACGTCAGATCAATATATATATGTATATATACACACACATACATACATACACACACACACAGTAGGCCCTTGTTATTCACGGGGGTTTGGTTCCGGCCCCTGCCGCCAATCAAGATAATCTGCGAGTTTGGTACCCGAAAGTAAAACCCCATGTATCATATTACATGCTTCTTAAACACATTCTACAGAACTGGGTTATCAAAGGCGGGCCATGTCCCTCACTGTCTATGGTGACAGGCATGTAAAAGAACCATTGCTGACTTTCGTAAAGAGTAGCTGCAAAGCCTTCAGCGTGTTTCTGTCCCTTGCTAAAGGGTTGTTACAGGAAGGGCATCCGATGTAAAAACCCATGCCAAATCAAATGTGTGAATCAGGTGATTCGCTGTGGTGACTCCCGAGAAAGGGAAAAAGCCGAAAGGAAAAGAAGAAGAAACACATTCTATAGACAGTCTTATTCATTAATACAGTATTGATATATATATATATATATATATATATATCAATAAATATCACAGGACAAAATTAAAGTTTTCACTTAATCATTAGATTATAATATATATATATATATATATATATATATAAAGAACATAAAAGTGTGACGTAATGAACTTTCACCCGAGAATGCAGGAGGCAGTGTGAGATGGCACAGAGTGGATTTATTATTCAAAGGGGAAGCAATTAAGCAGAGCGCACACACTTTAAATACAGTACTGATGATGAAAAAAACACAAACAACATTAAACACTGGAACCAGGAGCCAGAGAAAACACAAGGAAGCAGGGCATGATGTGGGACAATCATCTGGTGCAGAGGTCAGTGTGCGTTTTGTAGGGTAGGGAGTAGATGAGAGAAGTTAATTCAGGTGTGAGCTGTGCAATCAGCCCCGAGCAGCTCAGCCACGCCCCTCAGCCGGAGCGGGCAGAAAACAGTTAGAGAATACAAGGAAACAGGAATGTGATGCGAGTTAATCCACTGACGCAGAGGTGAGCGTGCTTGTGTTCATTGGGAGTAGATGAGATGAGTGAATTCAGGTGTGAACTACTGCAATCAGCCCGAGCAGCTCAGCCACACCCGTCAGCTGAAGCAGGGAGGGTTAGAGAACCCAGCCGTCAAAATCAAAGTCCCCCAAAAACACTGACCATAACAAAAAGAACATAAAATACATTGAAGTGTAATAAATTGGATAAACAAAACAAAAGGATAAACATGCTACAGCACAGTACATCTCACACACAAACATTCTAAACATTAACTTGGGTACTGTACTGGAATAATAATTGAAAAAGATTAATACTACAGTGCTTTACAACAGTTCAGATGATTTCTCCTCTTCAAGGCACTTCAGAGGAAACTGTCGTTTCTTCAGGAGAAAGTGTTATTTCTTCAGAAGAGACATCCCACATCATTACCTTTTTCTAGCGCTTAGCCAGAGAAGACGCAGCGTTTGAGCGGCATCACAGAGCTTAACTGGTAATGAAAACACACTAAAAAAATGCACATAGACAACTTGTGAGCAAATGAGAAAAAAGGGGCGTATACATCATCTCAACCAAGCAGCATGAGGGAGAATAGCCATTAGCTGAATTTGAATCATGTGACAGTTACTTGGCAATCCGAAAATATGCGAGGGCGGATGTGAAAAACCACGAATAGTCAAGGGCCGACTGTGTGTATGTATATATATGTTGGGAGTTCGAGTCCCCACAAGGTTGTCACTGTCCCCCCTGTGCAGCTAACCGGGTTATCAAAGGCAGACCATGTCTCTCACTGTCTATGGTGACAGGCATGTAAAAGAACCATTGCTGACTTTCGTAAAGAGTAGGCTGCAAAGCCGTCAGCGTATTTCTTTCCCTTGCTAAAGGGTTGTGACAGGAAGGGCATCCGACATAAAAACCTATGCCAAATCAAATGTGCGAATCAGATTATTCGCTGTGGCGACTCCCGAGTAAAAGGGAAAAAGCCAAAGAATGAATGATGTGTATGTGTATGTGTGTATATACATACACACACACACACACACACACACACACACACACACACACCAGACATCACTAACCTGATCAGGGTTTTTTGTGGAAATTATATTTTTACATAGTAGATAATGTAAATATTGTTAATAATAATAATATTAAATAATAATAAAGTAAAGTAAATAGTAAAAAATAGTCAAAAGTCATAGTAAATAATAAAATAATAATGTAAACAGAGTAATAGAATCTAACAGAGCCAACAGTCCTGACCTGCCTGCTGCTGATTCTGTGTAATTGAATCACTAATTGACAGGGGCGTGTTCAAAATAATATCAGTGTGGAGATCAATTAATGATGTCATTCATGCTTTAAAAAACAGGAGCCAATCATTGTCGTTATTTAAAGAAGGAAGCAGCAAATGTTGAACCTGCTGGTTAAAAACATTTCTGTCTGAAATTCTGAGGAAAGTGGGTCGATCCACACATTGTTCAGAACAGTGGACCTTGATTAAAAAAATTGAAGGGAAAAACAAAGAGCAGAAAACAAGCGGCTGCTCACATAAAATGATCCCTAATTATTTAAAATGGCAACAAAACCTGAAAGACGTGGAGGAAAATCTACCATTCGAATGGATGAAGACAAAATGCCAACGACTCAACAATCCGCTTCAGGAAGATCACACAAGGTCTAAAGTGACCTGTGAGTCCTGTTACAATTAGAAGACGCCTATGTAAAGCCGAACTATCAGCAAGAAGTCCCGCAACGTCCCACTGCTGAAAAAAAGACGTGAAGAGGTTACAATTTCCCAAAAAGCATATTGACTGAAATGAAGAAAACCGAACCAACATTCTATGGACTGATGAAAGTAAGATTGTTCTTGTTGGGTAAAGTGCCTCCCCCCAAGATGACCCCCATACATTGACTTCAAGCCACAGTCCACTATGAAGAAAGTGAAGCCTGGTGATGCCAGCATCATGATATGGGGATGTTTCTCATACTACGGTGTCGGGGCCTATTTATGGCATCCCAGGGATCACGGATCGGTTTGAAACCATCAGAACACTTGTGCTGCCTTATCCTGAAGAGGAAATGCCTTTGAAATGAGGTTCAACAAGACAACGACCCCAAACACACCAGTAAACGGAAAACATTTTTCCAGGCCAACAAGTTTGAGATTCTGGAGTGGCGGCCCGATCCCGGTCCTTGATCCAATAGAAAACTTGTGGGGTGACGTCAAAAATGCAGCTTCTGAGGAAAAACCCAGAAATCCAGATCTATGGAATGTGCTCCAATCATCCTGGGCTGGAACATCTGCTCACAGGTAACAGAAGTTGGTCGACTCCATAACACAGATGTGCAGCAGCTCTCAGAAACAGTGTTTATACAAATAAATATTAATTCAGAGATTCAAGGAAAACAAAATCATTACATTTTTCAGTTTATACACTGAATGCTTGAGTTTATAAAGAAGAAATGCAGACACTAAATTAAATAAAGTCTAATTTTCACCTTTCTTCAATTTCTTTCAAAGAATAATGCAGATTTCATATTTTTGTTCATTTTTTGATTTTGAATAGAATGTGTCATGTTTCCCAATGCATTTGTGTGTATGGAAATAAAAGTGATAAGGATTTTGAAGTTTTTCACTTTTTTAAACACACTGATATTATTTTGAACACAAGACTGTGTATAAAAATAAGTAATAATAATTCCGTATTCGACGTCATAAGCACCCAGGGCGGTTTAAAAATTGGAGTGGGTGGGTGCTTATTAAAGTGTTATCAGCAGAGTGGAACGGTAAGTGCTTATTCCCATCGGGGTGGAAAACACGAATAATAGAACAATAAAAGAGTTTCACTGGTATTTGTGTTATTCAATTGTGTTATTGTGGTATCAACCAAACTACTTACATGAAAGCTGAAAATAAACAGAAAGCAGCATAAATTTAAAATAAAAGTCCCCTTACTTTTCCCTCCTGGTGCTGTTCCTTTAAACATTTTCCAGGAAGTAAAATCAAGCCAGTCAACACTAATGTCAACTTTAGCACATGGCACACGAACATAAACAAAAGCACATGGCCAGGAACCTCTTTAAATTTATGAAGTTATTGAGCAGAAGAATCGGGTGAAAAATCCTCGTCATCACTTTCTGATAGGTCCATATCTGGCTCATCGCTCCATTCCTTCGGAGCATCCCATAGTTTTGCTGTAGCAGTTTCTAATGCTTCATCGGTTGTTGGACATTTACCAAGAGAACACAGCAAAATATTTTCCTGTTTTTTAAAGCACGGCAGAACAATCAAATGTGTTGTTACTGATGAACATTATAGACCTTCCCCAGTGGCAAGGGGTCTTCAAATACCGTGTAAACTCACTTTTACAGGCAGTGAATGCCTGGGGGGCTTATTGGAGCAGGGTGCTTATTACGTCAAATATGGAAAGGAAATCTTATTATAATAACACGTGCATTAACACCTTGTACAGAATGAAATGTGTTTCCAGTTCTGATCCTTACTGTACCGGCTCGGGTCTCGTCCTGTCAGTTCATCGCCAGAAGTTCAATAAACTATTTCTAAAATTCTTTTTCCTCTCTCAGTGCCGAAGGTGGGATGACTTTTTAGAGGTATCATGCACCTGTAATTTGCTGAATAAATTTGGTCATAAAATGTGATTATTTTGGCAGTATATTATCTGGTTGTTTTTCGATCCCCACCCCCACGTTGTGATTTATGTGGTGCTTTATATATATTTGATTGTATTCATAATTATTAGGTAATTGTAGGCCCTGACTGGCATGTTACTGGAATTCCTCTCTCAGTGGTGTGGACAATGAGTAAGTGGAAGGTGAAGCTTCTTGTAATTGCCTGAGCTGTTAATACACATCAATGCCATTAGGGGTTAATAACAAAACAAGCACTTAGGTATAAATCAAGCCCTCATAGTAGAATAGCAGGGCAGTCCAACTCTTTCACCAAGGACCACATCACAAAATTCAGAATTTACTCATCCCAGAGAAAATACTTTTTTATTATTATTATTTCTAGGTCACCAATCGATTTTTGACGAATCAAAAATTACTACTTCAGGTCAGGGGTTGGCAACCTACAACTCCTGAGCCGCAAGTGGCTCGTTCATCCCACTGCTGTGGCTCCCTGTAGATTTGGAAAATAAATAAATATTTAATTTAAATGTATTTTATTTTAGTTAGTTTTTTTTAATGTAATTCTAAATTCTAAAATTATGATGCTCTTATCGCATTAAAATAAACTGTGTTGAATTTTTTGTTGTTCAAAGCATGCGTCATGAGCGTGACTTTTGAAGGCCGCCTGTGCAGAATAGAACAGGTCATTCAGTTCAGATCTAACTTTTTAACCCCAGGGTGGCCAACATGGATAAAGGCAAGAAAGGAAATGTTTCTGAAGAAAACAGAACATTTCCTGAGATGTGGACAGATTCATTTCCTTTTACTGCCGAGGAGACTGGATTCCCAGTACATGCCTAATATGTGGTGAAAAATTCATGAACAACTAAAAGTCAAATGTTGCCAGATGTTTCTACAATAAACACACTCAGCATTGCTGAAAAATATCCAGATTAAGATGAGAGAAAACGGTGTTTCGGAACTTTTACAGAAGGATGACTGGACCAAAACGTATACCGTATTCAGCAAAATAACCCCCCACCACCATGTTTTTGATCTTACGTCTAATAACAACCCATGTATACTTGGAGCAAAATCTTAGATCAAACTTACCAATTTTATTCGATCAGTCTCTTTAACCATAAAATGAGGCGTTCACTGCCTGTAAAAGTGAGTTTACGTTTACACTGTATTTCAAGACCCCCTGCAACTGGGAAATGTCTATAATGTTCATCAGTAACAACACATTTGATCGTTCCACCGTGCTTTAAAAAAACAGGAAAATATTTTGCTACAGCAGTACAGTAGGCCCTTGACTATTTGGGGTTTTGCACTCACGGTTTGAATATTCGCTGACTGCCAAAGCAGCTTGCACGTGATTCAAATTCAGCCAATGGCTGTCCTCCTTCCTGCTGATTGGTTGAGATGATGTAACGCCCCTTTTTCCTCATTCGCGTACAAGTTGGCAATTGGCCTTTTTTATTTAGTGTGTTTTAATTACCAGTTAAGTTCTATGATGTCACTCCTCCTAAGCACCAGAAAAAGGTAATGACGTTGGATGTCTCTTCTGAAGAAATAAGACTTTCTCCGGAAGAAACGACAGTTTCCTCCGAACTGCCTGAAGAGAAATAATTGTCTAAACTGTTGAAAAACACTCCACTATTAAAGGCTTTTTTCAATTATTATTCCAGTACATGACCTAAGGTAATGTTTGAAATGTTTGTGTGTTTTATTTTATTTACCGTGGTGCAGCATGTTTCTCATTTTGTTTATCCAATTTATTACATTTCTTGTTCTTTTATGTCCTTTTTGTTGTGGTCTGTGTCTAGGGAACCTTTAATTTTGGCGCTGTGCCTCTAACTGTTTACTCTCCGCTTTAGCTGAGGGGCGTGGCTGGGCTGCTCGGTAGCACACACCTGAATTCACTATTCTCATTTACTTCCAATAAACAAAAGCAGGCTCACCTCTGCGCCAGAGGATTAACTCACATCACATCACCCTTTGGTTTGTAACGCCTCTAAACTTTCTCACTCTAAAACTCGATTTGAACTTGCTCCGGCTAAGGGGTGTGGCTGAGCTGCTCGGACCTAATGCAGTTAATACCTGAATTCAGTTATCTCATGCCTAAAGCAATACAGTACGTTCCTCTAGTGGGCATTTTTGAAAACTACACTGCTGCATGTTTTTCAGAGAATGCATGTAAATGTGCTTTTATATGTATGCTGTATAATGTTTATATTTTATTATCAATCAATGTCATAGTAAAAAAAGTTTTTCTTAATCATTACAATATTTTACTACATTAATACTGAATTAATGAGTAAGACTGTATATAGAATGTGTTTAAGAAGCATATTTTAGCACATGTAATAGATACATAGTATTTTACTTCCGGCTGCTCATTCACGCATGTGACGAGATACATGGGGTTTTACTTCCGAGTACAGAACTTGCGGATTATCTCGATTCGCGGGAGGGCTTGGAACCGAAGCCCCACGAATGTTGAGGTCCTACTGTAAACCCAAACCATTCAAAAGTACCAGGTAATTTTAAAGCTTCAAACATTTATTCATCAGTCCTCTACCTGGTCTCCTCCGAAGGAGCCGGTGCTTCCGAGGCGGGCTCGGGGTCAGGATCCGTCTCCACGGTGACTGCGGGAGCTGGGGACACTGATGGAGAAGTAGCAGCTGAAGGATGATTTAAAAAAAGGTAATAAACATCACAACAATAAGCTCAATCTCTCACCTTCTCTCCATCTCTCTCTGTCTCTCTTCACATGCATGCATGTCTGTCTCCCCTCGCTGCGCGTGTCCCTCTCTCCCCTCGCTGCGCGTGTCCCTCTCTCCCCTCGCTGCGCGTGTCCCTCTCTCCCCTCGCTGCGCGTGTCCCTCTCTCTGCGCGTGTCCCTCTCTCTGCGCGTGTCCCTCTCTCTGCGCGTGTCCCTCTCTCTGTGCTTCTCCCTCTCTCTGTGCTTCTCCCTCTCTCTGTGCTTCTCCCTCTCTCTGTGCTTCTCCCTCTAGCTCAGCCTGTTCACCTGACTGGATAACCAACACACACACACACACACACACACACACACACACAACCTATTCTAGGTCCAAAAATTATTTTTCTCAGCTCACCTTTATCACCTGGCGGGCTGGTTCGCCCGCCTGCTTGCTGCCTCTGTAGGTGCTCTTTATAGCAGACAGAGCACATGCCGTTGGTACGGGGGTTCCCGTAGAACCCACATCCCATGGTGCAAAGCATTGGCACCTGGGTCTGATTAGTCTCCTGCGCCATAAATCCACCTTCTCACAAAGTAAACAAACAAAGGGCAGGGAGTGGAGACAGAGATCAGGTCTGGAACATAATTTTTGCTCATTGGAGGACGATGTGAGTGAATTTTAGTGGCTTGTTGATCAATCCAGACATACACACACAAATAGATTTCTGTTCATTAAAATAGTTAAATATTAAATAAATAAATATTTTTTTAAAAATCAGTGTATTATAATAATTCGCAGAAAACAGAGCTATCTGATAGGTCTGCAATCTTGAGATTACAGTGAATAATGTTTCAACCAAAATAACAGACACTGGGTCACGGTGAGCAGGTGGTGTCATCACTTTACATATGAAAAAACAAACAAAAAAAAATCTTGCTTTCAATTTTGTGTTTCTTCACAGTACTGTATATCCTAAAGCACTTCTCCAGAGCATGGCTTCCTCACATCTCCATGTGAAATCAGAGCTCACATGACCTGCCGCTGTTGTAATTTAATTTATCTAAATGTCACTTTATATGACGTTCCATTGTTACCTGTGTATCCATAAAACTTGAAAGTGATTTTGGAGTTCAGGGTGGTGTAACGGTTCAGACATGCGTCTGACCACAAAAAAGTCCTGTGTTGTGTCCCGGGCTCAGTTGCTGAGGTCATTTCTGGGTGAGGATGCAGGTTCTCCCTGCCTGTATGCTCTACCTCTGGAGTGTCCTGTTACCTTCCACATGCCAAAGATGTGTTCACTAGGCTGGTTCAAATTGCCCCTAGGTGTTAGTGTGAATAGTTGGGCATAAGAGCCCCTGATGGACTGGTGGGTGAGGGTGTGTGTGTGTGTGGATAAAGCCCACCTTCACTCAGACTTGGCTGAAACATGTTCCAGCCTCCCTGTGACATTGATAAAGCAGTTCAACAATTGTATGGATGGATGGATGGATGGATATGTAGTTCTTTGAAACAGTAAAGTTGTATTTGTTGATAGTGTCTTTTTTTAAACTATGATCTATAACTACTTTTATAACTTAAGTTTACTATCCAGCTAAATTAAAGTCAGGTATTTTCAAGAGAGTGTTTTTCAGTCTGCTAAACATATTTAATAATTTGAAAAAAAAAAGGCAAAAATTAAAGCATGACAATGATCATGATGGTGTAATAAAGTTCTTGATAAAAGAGAATGAGTAAAAGTAAACGGTAAAAAAATAATAATAATTAAGAAATTGTGCGTAACCAGTTTTGCATTTAATATCTAGCAACAAGAAATATTTTTTTTTAAAAATGAACCAAACACAAATCAACTTCGATGCATTTTCGCTCGAGCTGGTGCGCGTGCCATCAATCAACTTCACTGTTTTGCTTTTAAAACATTAGCTTACATGATATGATATTAACGCTTATTTCATAAACATAAAAACGTATGTTGTCTTTCCAGATGATCAAAACAGTCACAAAGTGTTCAACAGTGAGTTAAACTCGAATACTGTAGACAGTTTGAAAACGTATTGATAATAACGGAGGTGAAATCGTTAGCATTAGCAGTCCTACGTTAAAACGGCTAGTCAACACAATATAACCCTTCTATACAAAATTATAAAACTAATAATGACAGTACTCATTCACGCACACATTCTAGTCTTAATGACAATATTAATCTGTTCAGAAATAACGTGTTTACCTGTGTAATTCGGCCGGAGGGGGTAAAAGTCGACCTCTAATCCTCAGCTAACTAATAATCAGGTCGGTGATGCTAACACGGCCTTAGCAGTAGCGCCTAGCAGGCGCTGGTCATTCGGAACAACGGTAGCGGCTGTATTCCAAATCAACCGCTAGCTCTCTGCGCAAGCGCACTGTGTAGCGGGAGAAAGAATGTGATTTACAGCCTTACTAGTGCACTATGTGATTGAATCGAAACTTTTGGGATTCAATCCCTGACGTAAACCAAAGCAGCAAGTCTTGGATTGCAGAGTGAAATAATCCTCTGAGAGCAATTCAGAGAATAAAATTAAAATATTATGAATCCCTATGCGTTTATACCAAACTTTATTTATATTTAATTCGATTAGATAATTAGTGCTTTTTTCACTCACTTGACATATATATTTTTCAAATGTTTATTTTATTTGCACAATTATTGTATTTAAATTTATTGTACTGGCTTTTTTTTTTTTTTTTTTTTGCTTTGATGAATATTTTATTATTCCTTCCTTTTTGTCCTTATTATTTTACTTTTTAAAAATCTGATTTCAACTTATTTGCATTTTGTTTGTTTATTTTAAAGAATTCTTTGAACAATAACTCGATATTTTGACACCAATGAACCTTTCATAAAATTGTTTACATTTCCTTATTTTTAGTTGATATGATTATTTTTATATTGCGGTTAGCATGTCCAACCTCACAGCATGAAGGCACTGGGTTCGATCCGCACGCTCAGGTATTTCTCTGTGGAGTTTGCATGTGCTCTCTGTGTTCTGTGGGTTTCCTCGAGCGGTTCTGGTTTCCTCCCATAAAGACAGAACAGGCACAGGAGACTAACTGGCCGTCGATTGCTCATAGGTGTGAGTGTTAATGGCTCCGTTTGTCGGTCCTGTAATAGACTGGTGAGCTGCTCAGGGTGTACCTCACCTTCACCCAGTATCGGTTGGGATAGGCTCCAGCCTTCTCCTGACCCTTGAGGGATGAAGCATTTCAGCAAATGAGTGAGTGATGAATTAGATTTTATATTACTTGCATTCTTTTCTATTCATTCTTTTATTTTTCATATTATTTATATTTTTGTGAGTATTTTGTGAATGTATTATTATTATTCGTTTATTCATTCATTCTCTAAGTCGCTTCGTTATAAATAGGGTCATTGTGAAGGCCATCTCATCCAATTTTGTGTGAGAATACGGCACACCCAGGACAGAAAACCTGGCCATCGCAGGGCAACACACACACACACACACACACACACAC
>CM045749.1:5776728-5814228 GCA_024760905.1 Plotosus lineatus
CAGAAATCACGATGAACAGAACATAACATTGGCACAGGGCCGTACTCTGAACACATTTCCTCTTGGACGTGATGCGTTGTTCTACAAAGACCACTTCAACCTGAAATGCTGTCGGTGTGACCTCCAGACAGAACTACTGGCACGAAGCCCAAGATTTTACATCTAAAACCAGAAGCTGTTCCAGTGGTGTAAATGTATCCAGAATACTACACCGTCCTGTTTGCCCTTTTAACATGGATAAATTTCCAAATCACCATCTTATCATGGTGGAGGGGTTTGCGTGACCTAAAGATCCTAGGAGCGATGTTGTTGGAGGCATAATGCCCCTGGTAGGGTAACCCAAGGCAAACAGATCCTGTGTGAAGGTCCAAACAAAGTGCGGTTCAGAAGACCTCTATGCTAAATTAAAAAAAAGGACACAGTTTCCCTTGACCAGACATGGCTCACCGGGTTCCCCCTGGAGCTATGCCTGGGGGAGGGGCTTGAAGACGAGCACCTGGTGGTGGGCTTCTGCCCATGGAGCCCGGCCGGGCCCAGCCAGAATAGGAGACATGGGTCCGCCCTCCCATAGACCCACCACCTGTGGGAGGGGCTATAGGGGTCAGGTGCAATGTGAGTTGGGTGGCAGCCAAAGGCATGGGTTCTGTCAGCCCGATCCTCGGTTACTGACTCTGACTCTTGGGACATGGAATGTCATCTCTCTGGAACGGGAAAGGAGCTTGAGCTGGTGTGTGAGGTGGAGAGATACCAACTAGATATAGTCGGACTCACCTCAACGCATAGCTTGGGGTCTGGAACCGCCCATCTCAAGGAAGGCTGAACCTTATTCCATTCTGGAGTTGCTCATGAAGAGAGGTGGTAGGCCGGTGTGGGCTTCCTTGCTGTCCCCGTCTCAGTGCCCAAATGCTGGGGTTCTCCCTGGTCGATGAAAGGGGAGCTTCTCTCTGCCTTCGGGTAGGGGTACGGGTCCTAACTTATTTGTGCTTATGCACCAAATGACAGTTCAGAGTACTCACTCTTCTTGGAGTCTTTAGGGGTGCCCATGTGAGCAACGATAGTGTGACCTGGAAGGGTGCAATTGGTAGGTACGGCCCCTCCAATCTGAACCCAAATGGTGTTTCGCTGTCGGACTTCTGTGCTCATTACAATTTGTCTATCACGAACACCATTTTCGAAAATAAGGGTGCCCATCAGTGCACTTGGCACCAGGACACCCTAGGTTGCAGTTCGATGATCAACTCTGTAGTCGTGTCACCGGACTTGCGGTCACATATTCTGGACACTCAGGTGAAGAGGGGAGCTGAGCTGTCAACCGATCACCACCGGGTTGTGAGCTGGTTCGATGACAGGGGAGGCTGCCTTCCAGACCTAGCAGGCCCAAACGTGTAATTAGAGTCTGCTGGGAACATTTGGCGGAGTCTCCTGTCCGGCAGAGCTACAACCATGTCCCAGAGGAGGCGGAGAACATGGAATACGATGGACCAAGTTTTCGTGCCTACATTGCTGAGGTTGCAGCCCATAGCTGTGGCCTGAAGGTCGTCGGTGTTTGTCATGAAGGTAACCCTCGAACCCAGTGGTGGACACTTGCGGTGATGGGGGCTGTCCAGCTGAAAAAGGGGGCCTACTGGGTCTTATTGGCCTGTGGGACTCCCGAGGCAGCAGACAGGTACTGGCAGGCCAAACATGCTGCAGCCAAAGCTGTTGCAGATGCAAAATCTTGGGCATGGGAGGAGTTCAGTGACGGCCTGGAGAGTGATTATCGGTTGGCCTCAGATAGGTTCTGGACCATATCTGACACCTCAGGAGGGGGAAGCAGTTCTCCACAAACACTGTTTACAGTGGAGGTGGGGAGCTGCTCACCTTGACTGGGGATGTCGTCGGGAGGTGGAGGGAATACTTTGAGGACCTCCTCAATCCCACCAACATGCCCTCTGTGAAAGATTCGCCCTGAATATCTCAGGGCTCTGGATACTGTAGGACAGTCTTGGTTGACACATCTCTGCAACACAGCATGGTCATTGGGGGCTGTACCTCTGGATTGGCAAACCGGGGTTAGTCCCCCTTTTAAAAAGGGGACCGGATGGTGTGTTCCAATTATTGAGGAATCACACTCCTCAGCCTGCCCGGGAAAGTCTATGCAGGGATAATGGAGAGGAGGATCCGACCGATAGTCGAACCTTGGATTCAGGGGGAACAATGTGGTTTTCGTCCTGGCCGTAGCACTCTTGACCAACTCTATACGCTCCACAGGATCTTGGAGGGAACATGGCAGTTTGCCCAATCTGTCCACATGTGTTTTGTGGATTTGGCGAAGGCTTTCGACCATGTCCCTTGGGTTATCTTGTGGGACGTGTTTTGGAAGTACACCATTCCATACCCGTTTCTACGGTACATTCGGTCACTGGAGCCAGAGCTCGTTTCACATTGCTAACAGGCTGAATTCATTTCCAGTGAGGGTTGGAGTCCGCCAAGGCTGTCCTTTGTCACTGATTCTGTTTAGAATTTTATGGACACAATTTCTAGGTGCAGCCGAGACATTGAGGGGTTCTGGTTTGTTGGCCATTGGATCTCACCTCTGCTTTTTGTGGATTTGGAGAAAGCTTTCTACCGTGTCCCTCGGACTATTTTGTGAGGTGTGCTATGGGAGTACGGGGTACCGGACCCATTGTTATGGGCCATTCGATTGCTGTATTACCAGAGCCAGAGTTTGGTGTATATTGATAACAACAGGTCGAATTTGTTTCTGGTGAGGCCTGGAGTCCGCCAACGCTGTCCATTGTCACTGATTCTGTTCATAATTTTTATGGACAGAATTTCTAGGCGCAGCAGTGGTGTTGAGGGGTTCTAGTTTGCTGGTTCTGATCTCATCTCTGCTTTTTGCGGATGATGTTGTCCTTTTGCCTTAATCAAGCCGGGACCTCCAGCTCTCATTGGAATGATTCGCAGTCAAGTGCGAAGCAGCCAGGATGAAAATCAGCACCTCCAAATCCGAGGTTCTCAGTTGGACAAGGGTGGAATGCACCCTCTGGGTCGGGAATGAGGTCCTGCCCCAAGTGGAGGAGTTTAAGTATCTCGGGGTCTTGTTCACGAGTGAGGGATGGATGGAGTGGGAGATTGACAGACAGATCGCTGCAGCCTCTGCTGTTAAACGGAGCCTGTACCGGTCCGTTGTGGCAAAGGAGCTGAGCTGCGAGGCAAAGCTCTCAATTTACCAGTCGATCTACGTTCCAACCTTCACCTATGGTGACAGCCTTGGGTAGTGATCGAAAGAACATGATCGCGGATACAAGCGGCTGAAATGAGCTTCCTTTGCCAGGTGGCGGGGCTCTCCCTTAGAGATAAGGTAAGAAGCTCTATCATCTGGGGAGAGCTCAGAGTAGATCCGCTGCTCCTCCACATTGAGGGGCCAGTTGAGGTGGCTCGGGCATCTGGTAAGAATGCCTCTCGAACGCCTCCCTGGTGTGGCATTCCAGACTTTTCCGACCGGGAAGAGACCCTAAGGTCGACCTGGAACATGCTGGAGGGACTATGTCTCTCGGCTTGTCTGGAAACGCCTCGGTGTCACTCAGAAGAGCTGGAGGAAGTGGCTGTGGAGAGGGATCTCTGGACCTCTTTGATTAGTTTGCTGCCCCCATGACCTGACTCATGATTAAGTGAAAGAAGATGAGAGATAAGATAAGATAACTCTTTATTATCCCGGACGAGTGAGAGATCAAAAATTCCCAAATCTGAAACTGTTTATTTCTGAGCAATATATAGAATAATTCTTGTACCATGATATGATCATTCATATCATCAGTTATCTGAATATTGTGACTAAAATAAAAATGGAATTAGTCTCCAGTTTCAGTGCTTTGGAGCATATTTAAGCCTCAGGCTCACAGAGCTGAACTGACTCCACAGTAGACAAAGGAAGACTTTCTGGAGGTCAACCACCATCACCCCATGTTAACTCAAGTGTCAGAATACTTCAGAACTAGAAGGACGTGACTTCCATTCCCAAAAGTTTGCTCATGTTGAAAATTACTGCAGTTTTCTTTCCTCAGCCCATAGTTGTGAAGAGTAATTCGCTGTGGCGACTCCTGATGGGGTGGGAAAAGCCGAAAGGAAATCTCTCTCATAATTTTCTCCCTAATTTTGTCAGATCTAATTCCCACCCATCACACATCCACCACTGACCACGGACCATAGGCACCCCCTACATGACATGCAATGCTAGCCACCTGCCTCTTTTTCAAACTTCAGCACAGTAGTTTGGTTGCGGTCTAGCACACTCAGAGGGAAAGCGTTATCCACCCCTTCGTATGAACGAGTGACAAGGAAGTGAGCATATGCCATCCCTCCTGTGAAAACTCAGCCAATTTGGATAGAGCCATACTTGTGAATAAGACATTGCCCAGGGTTCTTAGCATGGTGGAGATTCGAACCCACAACCTCTCAATCATGAACCCCATACCCTAACCGCTATACCACTGGCCCCATATACTTGTAAAAGACTGCCTTCAAATCTGCCACAATGATTGTGGTCGTCCCCACGGTCCTCATGTATCAACTGGTAATATGGGTGTGTGTGTGTGCGTGCGCGTGTGTAGTGCCCCCACTTTGTGGCTCGAGTTTGTCAAAAATAGGCTTTGTTCCCGAGCTGGCGGCAGAGCTCAGGGTTCGTACTCCACTCTCGGCTACATCCATCACGCCTTTGAGCACCGGAACGTTTTCCTTTGTGCTGTTGTAAGCACTCGATACGGCGCCACATGCTGAGCTCACAAGGGGTAGGTTACCCACACGAGTCATCACACTCTAAACACACACACAGACACAGACACACAAACACTCATCAGAAAGGTCTATTAATGTGTCACCTGACCTGTGTTGATGTCTCACAGAATTCCTACCACCATGGAATATCTTGCACACAAAGCTTCACACAAGGCTTCCAATTTTTTCTTTAATTTGTCTCACCTGGGTTTCCTGCGTCGCTGAAGGAGTCTCTGTTTCCATCTCGGCATATTTTATGTTCTCGGTCATGATGATTCTACAAAGTCTGTCCTGAAATAAATAAATAAATCAATAAATAAATCATGAGAACATCATCATCATCATCATCATCATCATCATCATCATCTTCATCCCGGGTCAGGTCACGGGTAAAGCAGCTGAAACAATGCGGTCCAGATGTTCCTTTCCCAGCCACTTCATCCAGCTCTTCCAGGGGGACACCAAGGCATTATCCCTCTGGCGTATTCTAGATCGACCCCAGGGTCTCTTCAAGTTCAGATATGACCGAAACACCACACCAGGGAGGCGTTCGGGAGACATTCTAACCAGATGCCCAAGCCTCCTCAGCTGGCTCCTCTCAATGCAGAGAATCAGCAGTTCTGCTCTGAGCTCCTCCCAGATGGCTGAGCTTCTCTCCTTATCTCTAAGGGAGAGCCCTGCCACCCGGCGAAGGAAGTTCATTTCAGCCACTAGTATGTGCGATCTTGTTTTTTCAGTCACTACCTAAACCTCATGGCCATAGGTGAGGGTTAGAACATAGATCAACTGGTACATTGAGAGCTTTACCTTGCGACTCAGTTGCCTCTTCACCACGACAGACCAGTACAGGCTCCGCTTTACAGTAGAGGCAGCAGCAATCCGCCTGTCAATCTCCCGCTCCATCCTTCCCTCATTCATGAACATGAACAAGACCCCGAGATACTCAAACTCCTCCACTTGGGGCAGGACCTCATTCCTGACCCGCAGGGTGCATTCCTTTTCTGTCTGAGGCCATGGCCTTAGACTTTGAGGTGCTGATTCTCATCCTGACTGCTTCGCACTTGACTGCGAATTGTTCCAATGAGAGCTGGAAATCCCAGCTTGATGAAGCCAAAATGATAATATCATCCACAAAAAGCAGAGACGAGATCCGATGGCCAACAAACCAGAACCCCTCAATGCCTCGGCTGCACCTAGAAATTGTGTCCATGAAAATTATAAACAGAATCAGTGACAAAGGACAGCCTTGGCGGACTCCAATCCTCACTGGAAACGAATTCAACCTGTCACCAAAACAAGCTCTGGCTCCAGTGACCAAATGTACAGTAGCAACGGGTACGGAACGCCGTACTTCCAAAACACGTCCCACAAGATAACTCAAGATACATGATCAAAAGCCTTCGCCAAATCCACAAAACACATGTGGAAGATTGGGCAAACTCCCCTGCCCCCTCCACGATTCTGTAGAGTGTAGAGTTGGTTGAGAGTGTCGCGGCCAGGACGAAAACCACATTGTTCCGTCTGAATCCGACATTCAACTATTGCTTGGATCCTCCTCTCCAATACCCCTGCATAGACTTTCCCAAGCAGGCTGAGCAGTGTGATTGCACAATACGGTATTCAATGTAATAAGCACTCAGGCCACTTAAAAAATTGAAGTAGGTGGGCGCTTATTAAAATTATTAATAGGGAAGTGGAAAGATAAGTCCTTATTACCATCGAGGTGGAAAACATGAATAATAATATAACAATAAAAGAGTTTTAGTATTTGTATTATTCATTTTATAGTATCAACCAAATTACTTACATGAAAGCTGGAAATAAACAGAAAATAGCATCATTAAAAAAAAAAAAAAACATTACTTTTCTCTCCCATTAAACGTCCCAAATTGTCAACAATGGCGGCAGCCATTTCCCGGAAGTAAAATTGAGCCAATCAACACGAATGCCAACTTTAGCACATGTCGTTGAACCAATCAACATGAACATAAACAAAAAGGACATGTCCAGGAACATCCAATCAAATTGTTGTTACTGATGAATATTATAGACATTCCCCAGTGGCAGGGGGTCTTGATATACCATGTAAACTCACTTTCACAGGCAGTGAACGCCTCATTATACGGTTACAGAGATTGATCGAATAAAATTGGTAAGTTTGATCTACAATTTTCTCCCGCTACACATGGGCAGTTATTAGATGTAGATCCAAACACATTGGGGGGGGGCTTATTGGAGATAAGATTATTGGGCTGATTTCATCCACCCTTGGAGCCCAACCACCGAGGAGATTTTTGACTACCTCAGCAACCTCAGCTCCAGAGATGGGTCGACCCCCACCCAAACCCAAGGGCCTTCCTCCTCCTCAGAGGATGTGTTGGTGGGAATGAGGTCTTTGAAGTATTCCTTCCACATCCCGACAACATCCCCAGTCGTGGTGAGCAGCTCCCCACTTCCACTGTAAACAGTGTTTGTGGAGAACTGCTTCCCCCTCCTGAGGCATTGGAAGGTGGTCCAGAACCTTTTTGAGCCCAACCAATAATTGCTTTCCAGGCCCTCACCAAACTCCTCCCTTGCTCAAGATTTTGCATTGGTGACAGCTGGTCTGCTGGTACCTGTCTGCTGCCTCGGGAGTCTCAGGGGCCAATAAGACCTCATTCACTACAGGTGTCCACCACTGGAATCGGGAGTTACCGCCACGACAGGCACCAATGACCTTCCGGCTACAGCTATGGGCTGCTGCCTCAGCAATGATGGCACGAAACATGGCCCATTCAATTTCCATGTCACCCACCTCCTTCAGGATGTGGTTATAGCTCTGCCGGAGGTGGGAGTTAAAGGCTTTTCTGACAGGAGTCGCCGCCAAAATTTCCCAGGAGACCTTAACTACACACTTGGGCCTGCCAGGTCTGGAGTGCGGTCTCCCTCACCATCGAAGTCAACTCACTATCAGATGGTGATTAGTTGACAGCTCAGCTCCTCTTTTCACCCGAGTGTCCAGAACATGCGACCGGATGTCTGGTAATTTGACTACAAAGTCGATCATCAAACTGCGATCTAGGGTGTCCTGGTGCCAAGTGCACTTATAGACACCGGTACTTTCAAACATGGTGTTCATGATAGACAAAGTGTGACGAGCACAGACGTCCAACAACGAAACACCATTCGGGTTCAAATTGGAGAGGCTGTACCTACTGCTCACACCCTTCCAGGTCACACTATGGTTTTCCACATGGGCACTGAAGTGTCCCAGGACAACGAGCGAGTCTCCCAGGAGAGCATTCTCCAATACATCCCCTGAAGACTCCAGGAAGGGTGGGTACACAGAACTGTCATTTGGAGCATAAGCACAAACAACAGTCAGGATCTGTCACCCCACCTGAAGACGGAGGGAAGCTACCCTTTCACCGACCGGGAAGAACTTCAATGTGTGGGCACCAAGACGGGAGGCAACAAGCATGCCCACAATGACTCACCGCCTCTCCCCATGAGCAATTCCAGAATGGAATAAGGTCCAGCCCCTCTCGAGATGGGTGGTTCCAGAGCCCAAGCTATGCGTTGTGAGTCCGACTATATCTAGTCGGTATCTCTCCACCTCACGCACCAGCTCAGGCTCCTTCCCCGCCAGAGAGGTTACATTCCATGTCCCAAGAGTCAAAGTCACTAGCTGAGGATCGGTCCAACAGAACCCATGAATTCGGCTGTCACCCAACTCACACTGCACCCGACCCCTATAGCCCCTCCCACAGTTCTTGGGTCCATGGGAGGGCAGATCCATATCTCCTTTTTCGGGCTGAGCCCGGCCGGGCTCCCTTGGCAGAAGCACAACCACCAGGCACTCACCTGGGCAAGGGAAACCGTGTTCTTGTTTTTTTCTTTCTTCATAGAGGTCTTTTGAAGCCCCGCTTCATCTGGACCTTCACCTAGGATCTGTTTGCCTTGGGTGACCCAACAGGGGTATAATGCCCATAACAACATAGCTCCTAGGATTATTCGGACACCCTCAACCACTATAAGGTGGCAATTCAAGGAGAGGAATGATGAGAACAAGAAAAAGAATTCGAATGACTTGGTGGTATAGTGGTTAGCACATCCACCTCACAGCAAAAAGAGTCCGGGGTTCGATTCCCAGGTCGGGCATTTCTTTGTGTGGTTTGCATATTCTCACAATGTGTGTGGGTTTCCTCAGGGTACTCCGATTTCCTCCGACGGTCCAAATTCATGCACAGTAGGTTAATTAGCTGTTAGCTAACAAAGAGCAGAAAGAATGCGTTAGTACAGTAAGCAAACGCCGTTACAGAACAAAAAGCAAACAAACAAGAATAAAAACACCAAATGCTGTACCAGAAGGTTGACTCCACATCAGCATAAGCCGTGAACAGTTCAGGATAGATTTAACCACTACAGGAAGTTTGGAATCATTCCCAACCGATTAAAGGACAGTGGTACTGATTATCTGTACAATATAATTAGTATGTATGGAATACGTTTAAACGACATATACGTTAATTTTCACATAAATGTCCATAAAAACACAAAACTGGGTAATTTTATCCTATGGATTATTAGTGGGGGCTGAAATGGGAGGGGGTGTTTCCTGGAAGTGACGTGAACACGTTGGGGGGGGGGGGGGGGGGGGGTGACGTCTCTTGTGGAGATGGTGAGATGTCACATTCTGGTGACTCTGAAGATGAGACGTGACGGTAAATCCAAAATGTTTTAAGCAGCATTCCTGTTGTCAGTTTTGGAACAAAATGAAATGTTTTCTGTGATTTCTGCACTTGTTTGTGAAGCTCAACACCAGACCATAATTGTGTGGTACGCATTATGCCGCACTCAGTCCTTTTTCTTGTTTTTTTTTTGCACAGGAAAATAAACAAAATGCCATCTAAACCCCAACCCCAACCCCAACCCTAACCCCCCAGCAAGTAGCCTGTACATGTCTCCCGCGTTCACTTTCGCCCTCTACTGGGTATTCGAAAAACACGGCAGGACTGGGTGCGGGATAGTGTTCACCTAATTGTATTGCTATGCACGGGGTCAGTGATGTATCCCAGCCAATCCAACGAGTTCACATCACTACCAGATTGGAACAGCCAATCAGAAAGGCAGCATGTCTCTAAGCACGCCTCGAGCCGTTCCACTTGCGCACACTTTGAAATCAGGAGTGGACTGATGTTTCCGGAAACAGCTGCTGGTGGTCTGCAGTACGTGATGTTTTTAAATAGTGACTAATGTGAATTCTTCACACGAAGTTGATGGGTTTCCTCTTTCTTACCATTCAGATTGCAGCTCAAACAACATATTTATTTCTGCAGTATAATCAATGCCAGTCTGTTCCTCAGGTTGGGGTTTGCTTTGAGACTTTGTGACGTTACGGTTTTGCAAGAAAAATCAGTACATTGAGTAATGGAGGAGAACTGAAGGAACAAGATGAAGAAACCCGGCCCGTCACCTTTAACCCCGGACTTCAGAGGCGCTGTTGCAATGCACACTGACATGTCTCATAAACAACTGAGAGTCTGAACGACCATGAAACACACACACAGCAAAAGTTTGCTTCGAGGTCAGAAGGTTTAAACCGAAATGCTGATGATTATGTCATAATGTTCATGATTGTCGGAAGGTCTCTGGGAAAACACGACCAAGTACTTAAACACTCCTTTAACTTCAGCCGTGTCAGATTAGAGAAGAGTTTTCCTGTCGGGACATGTTCCCAACCCAACCCAGGCCAGTTCCTGGGCCAACACTCCTCTCTGAACCCACACTGAAACTTTCCCACAGTAAGAAATGTTTACAGAAGATTGGAAACTGGCCAATCTGGCAACCCTGGCCTTGCAGCGCCTGTGTGTGTGTGTGTGTGTGTGTGTGTGAAGCTGACCTGTCTGTGTGTCCTGCTGTCCTCGTCCTGCTGCACAAGAATGAAACTCCAGAGTTCACGTGCACCAATAAAGCATGACACACAGTGACCGCAAGGAGGAGGGGCTTCACAAGAACCACCAATCAGCTCTCAGTGTCGGTATGGTGAAACAAAGCCATTTGTTCAAACCTTGCGAAATTCTTCACTCTTGAAAAACTATAATTCCACATAACCGTGACCGTTTTTATTTTTAAATATAAAGGTGTCAAAATATTTCCCCTTGAATTATTAAAAATCTTTTATATGTTAAAAATATGTTTATTGCACTTTTTGGATTCTCCTCATATTCTCCCGAATTTCGTGATCTCAGCTCTCAGGGTGTAACCCCGCCCTCTCCCACGGTCGGCTGAGATGGGTGCTAGCCTCCACGCGGCACTTTTTTACTGAATGAATTCTCAGATTTTGCTTCATTTTTATTTTAGAAAACGATTTGAGCGTTTCTTCCACCATAACATATATAATAGTGTTTGTTTATTTATTTATTTATTTATCTTATTCATTCATTTATTTTCTAAACCACTTACTCCTAACTAGGGTCATGGGGAGGCTGACACCCATCTCGCAGGACCATCGCTGGGCCACACACACACACACACACACACACACACACTCTCTCTCTCTCTCTCTCTCTCTCTCTCTCTCTCTCTCTCGTAGGAGTAACCAGGAGTACCTGGAGGAAACCCACAGATGCAAAGGTGGAACATTCAAAGTTCACATGACAACAACTACAACTGAGTCTCAAGACTTGAACCCAGGACCTTCTGTTAATAATAATAATAATAGCAATAATAACAATAACAATAATAATAATAATAATAATAGCAATAATAATAATAATTATGATTATTATTAGTGGTATTAGTAAGACATAAATGTAATAAAGTGTACAAGTATGAAAAATAAGTAATCAAGTATATTCGGTTATTTCACTTTAATATTTAATTTTGATTGTGAGACATTGCTCTCTGTGTGATTTAATCAGATGCAATAAAAAAATAAACATAAAAATGTTTCCCAATGAAATATACTCCGCACTTGTGAAGTCTTTGTTAATTTATTGCTGTGATGTCATGATGACCTCGGTCAATAATGCGAGTAAAGTCCATCAGCTGTGTGCTGATTATGTACAACCTCTGTACCGCTCCCAGCACCATGCTTCTGAATGCTTCGTTCTGATTGGTCGTTGCTCAAGAAAGTGCTGAGGAGGCATTGTGTCCTGTTCCTGTCTGGTTCCTCTCAGGGTTCCTTTCCCACATCGTCTCAAGGAGTTTTCAACAGTTATCTCTTAACATTTGCAATTTTTAAATATAATTATTTGAGTGCTGTGTATAAACGTGTATTTGACCCTTTGAACATATTAATTACAAAATCATCTGAATTCCAATGATTATTAAAGACTTCTCAGAACGATTGGATCAGGAGTTTGAGGAGATTGGGGTGGTGTAGAAGATGGTGCGAGCCTTCCCTCCACCGGGAGAGAAAACGGATAAGAAAGCACTTTTTGTACAATTGTTTTTGGAATGTTAAATTTATTGCAACAGTGGTGCAAGGGTTAGCATGTCCAGTTCACACCAAGAATGTCCTTGGTTCCTTTCCCCGGCGTTTCTGTGTAGCTTGCATGGGTTCTTCCCGTGCTTGCGTGGGTTCCCTCAGGGGTCCCTGGTTTCCTCCCACAGTCCAAAGACAGGCACGTGAGGATAAATGGCTGTCCCGAATCGCACCTGGGTGTGAGTCTGTGATGACCCTGTGATGATCTGGTGAGCTACTCAGGGTGTCTCCCTTGCCTAGATTTGGCTGAAATAGGCGCTAGGAAACTGTGATCATAATATGATGTAATATGGCAGATGAGTGAGGGAATGGTGTATGAACTATTACAACATTCAGTTTGTGTAAATTCATGACATCTGACCTCAAAATACACAATGTGGATTTTTAAAAAGTTCGAGGCCTATCCTTCCGTAAACTCACGTGTTTAAGACGTGTGAAAGAGAAAGCATCTCACACAGCACGCTGAATACACACTCCACCACCACAGGCTGTTCAGGTTCAGTTTATTTCATGGAAATGCGCATAAAAGCACTGTTAGAGTGATGATGTAATAATTTAAACAGAAGTGTTTTAGATTAAGATTCTTTGCAAGAGAAAAAATTCCCAAGTGCTGTGGAGGAAATGAGGAAAATGAGGAAAGGTCCATGTCCACCGATTCATTCTAATAAGATTAAAATAAGTAAACAACAGAAATGACAAACAAACCCAACATCCAATCACACACGTGTTGAAATACACAAACAAGGGCTTCGTCTGCGCATGTGTGTGTTAAATACTGAGTATGTGACAGTGTGCAAGTGTATGTGTGTGTGTGTGTGTGTGTGTGTGTGTGTGTGTGTGTGTGTGTGTGTGTGTGTGGATTCAGTGAGTTCAGGAGTAAAAAACAAAATAAAAAAAGTGTGATGGTCCTGGTGTTCAATTAAAAATGTAAAATTCTCCAGGTCTGAAAGAAGGAAACCGGGTGCAGCAGTGTGAAGATGAGAAATGTTCCTGGGATGTTTAAATTCTCCTGAAAACAAAAGAAAACAAAAGGAACTGGGTGAAGTTGTAGTTCTGTTCTAGAGCAATGATCCCCAAACTCGAGGTGCACATCCACTTTATTTTACTTCTGCGTTTTAAAACGTGACGGTGAAGTCAGGACCGGTTTCCGGGCAGCACCGTGAACCCACACCGCTCTCACCGGGCGGCGTATTATTCAGTACGTTTCATTCACAGGCGACTCCACATATACACAGCCTGGGCACACACACACCTCGCTCCTCATCCACAGGACACAATCACAACATCTGCCATTTTATACCTTCATTCATTATACAACACTTTCCAAGAAAAGGAAGAAATAAAAAAAACAGGACGTAGTGAAAAGGAAAAAAGTGACCAAATGACAAAAAGAATCTGAGCTCTCAAAAATTTAAACTAAATATGAACCAGGAAAAAAAGAAAAAAAGAAAAAGTGAACTCGAAAAACACAGCAACCAGCAAATGTGGGAATTGAGGCCTGGTGGTAAGGGGGTTCAAGCCCCACTAGCATCGGCTTGCCACTGCTGCCCCCCAGTGCACTAACTAGGTTATCACAGGCCTCTCTCGAGCACCCCGGCGGGGATCGGGAAGGGGGGGCAACCCGCCCGTAGGTCATCGGAGGTCACGACTTGGAGTGTGCCGAGCCGAGCTCCGAGGGGAAGGTCCGGTGCATTCCTCCCAGGCCTCGAGCACCCCGGCCATGGTCGGGAAGGGTGGCAACCCGCCCGTAGGTCCCCGGAGGTCACGACTCGGAGTGTGGGCGTCTCTCTCACTGTCTGTGGTGAGAAATTCATGAACAGGAATCATTGCTCACTTTGGTAAAGAGGAGCTGCATATCTGTCAGAATGTTTCTGCCCTGCGATGGCCTGGCGAGTTGTACAGGGTGTACTCTGCCCTCGCCCAGAGTCGGCTGAGCACCAGCCTCCCCGTGACCCTAATTAGGATTAAGTTGTGCAGAAAATTAATTAATGGATGAAAGAATTAACAAAAAAATGATGAGAAAAAAGTGAACTTGCCAAAAAGAACCTAAAAAGCAAAAATAAATAATTAAATAAATAAACCCGAGTAACTTGTAAAAAAATCCCCCCCCCCCCCCCGAGTTAAATTTTTTTGCAATTATTTTCTTATTTACTTTTTTCTAATTCATTTTTTGCGAATTCACTTTATGCTGATTCATTCATTCAGTTCACTTTTCTGCTAATTTTATACAGTATTTGAATAAGTGCAGACAAAATACGTCCAAGTTAAACAAGTGAACTAGAAAAGAAAAACGGGGGCCTGGCGCGGGAAAAGCTAGCAAAAATTAACCTAAATGAGAACTAGGGAAAAACAAATTTAAAAGTGATCAAGCAAAAAAAACAAAACAAAAACAACAAAAAACCCAAAAACAAACGATGAGCTGGTGAAAGAGGGAATCGGTGAAAACTTGAGGAAGACCAGATTGTTTGTAGACGAGGCTCAGGATGTGGCATCGTCCTAACATGGCCTGCGAATACACTGTCACCTTCAACGCTCAAGTTTATTTTATTTTATTTATTTTGAACGTATCAAATCCATTATTTCCTGTTACAGCTTCTTACACACAAAAATCCTTCTCTATATCCCGAACATTGTGTGTTTATAACACTGACGTGTGGAAGACTGAAGTACATAATACAATAAAACTCCATTTCCGTTTCTTTTAAAACAATTCTTCACTTCCAACCTCCGACAAGTGCAACCAATCAGAGCTCGGCTCAGTCCACGATTCCTGAGTCAATGAGCCTTCATTTCAGTCAACCAGATGGGGAAGCGATCAGAACGTGTTCCGTTCGTCATACAGCCCCTGATGTTCCGCCTGCAGGCGCTGAGAGGAACCTTCAGACGCATAAGTGCACACGAGGGCGTGGAAAAAATGATCCATTCACAAGCACCGAGAATGACGAGGGTGATGACATCACAGATCCTGTTTAATCACTTTAAGTACTGACATGAGCATCTTATTATCCTCACCATCATCATCATCATCCTGTGCGATTCAAGGCAGCAAGGCGCTCAATAAGAGCAAAATACTGATAAAGCATGAGTGTTATTTTTAATCCGTTCGGATGTCCATCTGAAGTCGAAGTGGTGAGAACTCCACTTGATCCACCCTAGAAGTGTTGTATCTGGACCGCCAAAAAATAAGTCTGAAATACTGTCACTGTATCAGCATTACATGTAAAACAGCCAGAACTTGTAGATCTGGACCGCTATATATATATATATATATATATATATATATATATATATATATATATATATATATATATATATATATATATACATATATACACATAGAGAGAGAGAGAGAGAGAGAGAGAGAGAGAGAGCGAAAGAGAACAAGAGATATACTGTATATCTACATATCTGTACACATACAGATCCTGATTGGGGTCAAAGGTCAAAGTGTGACCTTGCTGAGCCTGAGGGACAGGCTAGCGCGTGGCTGTGTGCGCGGTAATGTGGAGCTGCAGCGGGAGCGAAGCTGCACTGGTCGTCCTTCAGAGCCGCGAGCGCGCAGAACAAAGTTGAAGTTGACAGATGTGTTCATGGCGTAAAAGACGTTCGCGTTATCGGGGATCACCAACTCTGAAAAAACATACAAAAAAAAAAGCCAGTCAGAGTTAAAACAACAATTAATAAACACAATACAAGTATACCTCGACTTGAGTTGTTTCAAGTTAAGTCGTTCTCGATTATATGTCGACTTTCAAAAAAATATGGAAAAGTAAAAAAATAATAAAGTTTACATAATTATAATCATATATTATGTATTTACAATATTTTCCAGATTACAAGTCGCACTTTTTTCCTACTGAAGGTGCAACTTATACTCCAGAGCGACTTATATGTGAAATTATTACATGTAATTCTGTTCGTCATAATAAAACATAATTTCCCATGTTTGTTATTTTTACTCACAACCACAACAGGGCACTCTAGTCTTGGGTACCAGTACCTGCTCATCTACCACTGAAGAAGTGGCCCCAAAAAGAAAATTCCAATGACGTGGAAGAAAAACTAGACTACGCACTCTGCATACATTATGTATGCTGCTATGGTCAATAGGCTCTGACTTCTGGTAATGGCAAAAAGCATGGTAAACATACACACATTGTTATGGAAAACAATGCAATAAATCTAAATATTTAGGATGTTTTGGATCCCTAGAGACTTGAATATAATCTAAACATTTGCAGCATACCCAGGAAGGTTTGGAAGATACATCCACACATAATAGGAGGTACAGACCTTAATATGTCAACTAGCATGCCCACCTCTCTTGTCTTAGTATAGTGTAGCAGGGATTTCAATTGATATACCTCACATTACGAAAGACCCAACAAACGAAAAATCCAAGTTACGAAACTCATTTACCTAAAATTTCCGTCTCTGGATATGAAAAAAATTGATATAAATAAACTCACCTCTCTCTTCTGATATGACCTGAACGAGCTCGTAGGCCTCGGGTTGCTCCTCGTCCAGGTTGTGTTTGGCCATGGCTCTGCTGATCACTGCCGGTGTTTTGTCCTGGTTTGTTAACTGTGGAAACGTCAAATACGTAATGAACTTGAAAACTGACAAAAACAGGTTTCTACAATAATATGCGTCAAACAAAGCTCTCACCATGATGCTCTTGTAGAGGTTCCCATTGCCGTGTTCCAGGCTGACTCGGATGATGCAGGCGTCCTGGGTTTGTGTGTTGTACGCAGGTGATATTGGCGAGGTTGGAGATGGTGTTAAGGATGCGCATCGGCGGTGATTGCATGGTGCCGCAGAACCGCTAGCTGATGACGAAGACGTGTCCATGGAGTGCAGGGATGTGCAGGAGGAAGATTCTGACATCTGAAGCAGGGAGAAAAACAATAAATTCACCTATTTTGTTTACTATAAAAAATAAAATAAATATTTTTATGTTCTCAGTGAAGGGCAAGTCATGTACCTTGTTCATCTGTGAGTGCAGAGTGTGTGTCGGCGTGGTGCCCTCGCTGTCTGATGGACTGGAATCGCTGGAGGACACACTTACTGAGTCCATGCTTTCCCCAGAGCTGCCAGCAGGAGGTGATCTTGCCGTTTCTCTCACAGGAGAACTCGCGGCGGTGCTCGCCGTGGTGTCCGTTCCCAGGAAAAGCCTGCGCACGCACGTACGCACGCACACACGTGCACACACGTACACACGCGCATACACACACACACACACACACACACACACACACACACACACACACAGTATATAAAAAATGATACTACGCTATTCAATATGTTAGCACCTAGGGACTTTTATTTTGGAATGCAGTTGGTGCTCGGGTTAGACAGTCAGAGGCAGATGTTTATACTGATTTTCCAGTGAGAACATTTCTCCCATCTAAAGTATCAGTCAAAATAACAATAAATCATAAGTTTCAAGATAATAAAAATACATGGCATCACTTATATTAATAATTAAACAATGATAAATTAATTTTAGGGGTAGCACAGTAGCATGGTGGTCAGCATGTCTGCATCACAAGCAAGAAGCTCCTGGGTTCGATTCCCAGCTTGAGCAGTTCAGTGTGGAGTTTACATGTTTTCTCTCTGTGTGGGTTTCCTCCAGGGGTTCCCACTGTTCCAAATTGCCCATAGGTGTGAGTGTGAGTATGAATGGTTGTAAGTGTTGGCCCTGTGATGGCCTGGCGAGCTGTTCAGGGTGTAGCACTCCCTCGCCCGGAGTCGGCTTACATAGGCACCAGCCTCCCCGTGATCGTAATTAGGATTAAGGGGTTCAGAAAATGAATGGATAAATAAATTTTAATGATAGCAAACATAGATTTCACCAAATGTTTTATTTTTAAAAGTACAGTGGCATCTGACCTTATGATAGTCCCAGCAAACGAAAAATGCAGGTTACGAAAAACATTTTCCGAAATTTTTTGTCTCTGTATACGAAACAAGTCCTTATGAAATGCGACAAAAACGCACCATTCAAACATTAAAATGCGCCATTCAGACATTCAAACAATGCACGAACTGCTCTCCCATTGCTATCTTTCAACATCCCGTCCCGCTGGCCTCCCATTGGCTAGGAGAAATGATGCAGCTCCCTACCATTGGCTATCTCCTAACATCCCACCCCGCTGGCCTTCCATTGGCTCGGAGGAATGATGCAGCTCCCTCCCATTGGCTATTATGGAGCTGCATCTCCCATAATGCTTTCCTTGTAAAGGACAGAGTTACTGTTGTTTCATGAGTGTTTTTGAGAGTGCTCCTTGCTTTACTTTTTGACTCAGGCTTTTAACCTTCCATAAGCATTTGTAAGATTTTAACTCTGCTAAAAAGACATGGTCAACACATGCGCGTACACACACACATGCACGCGCACACACACACACACACACACACACACACACACACACACACACACACACACACACACACACACACACACACACAGGCACACACACACACACACACCGATTTCTGGTGCAAGTGAAAAGAAGAAGTGGGCTCGTGGCATGCGGTTGAATGATATCACAAAGGAATATGGCCAAACCCGTCTACCATTGGTACGATATTGAAGCAGAAGATCTTAAAAGGTATACTTTTATAATTTTTAAAGGGTTTAGGGGTAGTATTTGTAGCCTTGGAACGAATCTCTTGTTTTATATGTAAAATGCGGTTCAATTTACGAAAAATCCAGGTTAAGAAAAAGGCACTGGAACGGATTAATTTCGTAAGGTGATGTACAGTGTGTAAAATTCAGCAATATAGCGGCATCCAGTGGTGAGGATTTAGATAGCAACCAGCTGAAATTTCATTCCTGACACCTCTCCCTTAAGTTTGAAGGAGAGAGAAGTTTACAGGGTGATGCAATAACATGGCGTCCTCCAAATATTCAAGATGGCGTCCTCTGTTGCAGGGGACCCACTACCCACATAAATATAAATGTTGACTCAAAAATTACAAGTCAAGGTTTTAAAAAAATGATTATAGATGAATGAAAACTCATTTATTAACAATGTACTTAATTTCTGCTCATTGACACCATAAAATACACAGTGTACCTTTAAGTAAGTATTTATTTGTATAGTCCATATCTCTTGCAAGTCTGGGTAATAAAAACAGTTTTAAGAGAATTCTTGAATGTTTTTAAAAGATTCATAGTAAAGTTGATTATTATATTAAACAAAAACCACAACCAGTATAAAAAGTTACAGGTATAGAGGAAGGAAGTGTGAACTCACAGACTCAGTCTTTTCACCATGCTAGTGCGGGACTTTGGTGAAGTGGGACTGCTGTCTCCAAGTCCTTCGATCTCACAGGACATAGCATAGCTAGAACGCACACGTCAGATAAACATTTTTATACAAATGTTTTTAGACAATAAAAGTTCTCTGAGCCTCTTAATATTTTTGTTCTAGGGAAGGGGTGTCAAACTCACTTTCACATGCCTATTTGAAGGTAATCAAGTGCCGAATAATCGCTCAACATTATTTTAAAAGGGCAACCATGAAATCTGCATGTCCTTATTATTTGCTTACAGATTTGCCATTTATTTCTCTGATGATACAGTAGGTAGGTAAAGTCTGTTGGGATTTACACCTGAGCCTCGTGGCTCATCAGGCCGGTGCTTATCCCCGGTTTCCATAGCATGAAGCGAACAGGAGTTCAGCTTCTTCCAGATGGGACACTTGTCCATCGCAGGTCACCTTCCCAGTATATTTTATACTGCTGGGTGAACAGAGGCACACTTGTGGTTGAGACCTTGCCCAGGGGTCTTAGCACAGTGCGGGTCTCAGTGGGATTCAAACTCACAACCTCCCGATCATGAGCGCAGCACTCTAACCACTACGCCACCGGCCGCACATATACAGTGACAAGCTAGCGTTCAATCCTTTCTCAGTCATCCATGGCTGTCTGGCTGTCTTCCTTTCGGCTTTCAGGCCCTTCCTGTCACAACCCTTTTTCGCAAGGGACAGAAACACGCTGACGACTTTGCAGCCCACTCTTTACGAAAATCCATGGCGAGCTGTTGGAATTGAAACCAAAAAGGGTTGGCGCCACCTGGTTGATGGATGACGAATTACATTTCATGGTACTAGTTGATACTGAGAATATACGATAACTAATATAGTATAGCCAGTTTGGCATATTTTGTAGGGTTATAACCTGGAACTGAAATGGACTTAAATGAGACTACACCTCATTCAAACTCTGACGTCAAGAGACTCAACTTTCACTCATTTTTCACTGTACACACCATCTCCTGATTCATGAAGTGTGATGGTGGTAGCACCACATTCAATTTAACCCCAGTCACATGGTTCAAGTTCAAGGTTGTGGTGAATACTTATGCAATCATGTATTTCTATGTTAAACATAAAAATATAAGTTATATATCTAAAGTGGGGACGGTGGCGTAGTGGTTAGGGTGATGCGCTCATGATCAGGAGGTTGTGAGTTTGAATCCCACTGAGAGCCTCTGTTCACCCAGCAGTATAAATGGGAACCAGTAAAAATATACTGGTAAGGTAATCTGCGATGGACTGGCGTCCCATCCAGGGGGAGTTGAACTCCTGGTCGCTTCATGCTATGGAAACCGGGGATAAGCACCGGCCTGATGAGCCACGAGGCTCGGGTGTAAAAACCCAACAGATTTCCCTTACCTATATATCTAAAGGAATCAGGACAGTGTATATGTGTGTATACCTCTCCTCCTCAGTGTGTTGTGGTTGGTTCTTGAACCAGCGTAGGAAGGCGGGGTCAGGATTAAGACAGTAACTGTTACATGCTGACTGCAACAGCTTGATCTGAGCGATTACCTCAAACTCCTACAAAGTAAAAAGAGAAAGATTTTCCATTCATAACAGTGCTTCTCAATTATTTTCTGGCACCCCACCCCCAGGAAGAGGAAAACATTTAAGGCCCCCACTATAAATACCGTATTCAACGTAATAAGCACCCTGCTCCAATAAGCCGCCCCCAATGTATTTGATCTCACGTCTAATAACCGCCCATGTGTACTGGTCGCAAAATCGTTGATCAAACTTCCCAATTTTATTCGATCAGTCTCTGTAACGGTAAAATGTGGCGTTCACTGCCTGTAAAAGTGAGTTTACACGGTATTTCAAGACCTCCTGCCACTGGGGAATGTTTATAATGTTCATCAGTAACAACATATTTGATTGTTCTGCCGTGCTTTAAAAAACAGGAAAATATTTTGCTGTGTTCTCTTGGTAAATGTCCAACAACCCGATGAGCCATTAGAAACTGCTACAGCTAAACTATGGGATGCTCTGAATGAATGGAGCGATGAGCCAGATATGGACCTATCAGAAAGTGATGACGAGGATTTTTCACCCGATTCTCCTGCTCACTAACTTCATAAATTTAAAGATGTTCCTGGCCATGTGCTTTTGTTTATGTTCATGCTGATTGGTTCAATGTGCCATGTGCAAAAGTTGACATTTGTGTTGACTGGCTCGATTTTACTTCCGGGAAAATGTTTAAAGGTACAGCACTGGGAGGGAAACGTAAGGGGTCTTTTTGTTTTTAAATGATGCTGTTTTCTGTTTATTCTCAGTTTTCATGTATGTAGTTTGGTTGATACCACAAAATGAATTACACAAATACCAGTAATACTCTTTTATTGTTCTGTTATTATTCTTGTTTTCCACCTCGATGATAATAAGCACTTACCGTTCCACTCCGCTGGTAACATTTTAATAATCCCCCACTCCAATTTTTTAAGCACCCTGGGCGCTTATCACATCCAATATGGTAGTGTCATTTTTGTATAAAATTGTTATAAATAATCCTCTACATCAGTGGTCTCCAACCTTTTTTGTACCAGGGACCAGTTTTATGTATGAAAATATTTCTGCGGACCGGTTAGAGTCTATTCTGTATGCTTGTTTTGGTGGCTGTCACCACAGAAAACCCCGCCTCACAAAGATATGTGGTTGGAAACGAAAGAAGGGCTTTCAATGCTTCTGCGGCAATGTCAAAAAAACAGTCATTTTCAAAATAAGGTCCAGAAGCTCTAATATAAACTATAATTTGTACCATGAAAGATTTTGTTTGCGGACTGGTATCAAGTGATCCACGTAACGGTCTGTGGACAGGGGGTGGGGGACCCCTGCTCTATATAATACTGTATCCTTATTAACATAATAGAATACAAAAAAATGAAGAATTATAGATCAGTTTCCAACAAAGAATAACTTTATTAACAATTTTTTAGTCTTTAAACTAAATATTTTTTGAGCAACAATTTGAACAATTCGATACTGAAAAATAAAATGAAATAAAATCAATAAATAATAATAAATTCAAATTGATCAGCAAAATTAACTCAGGAGCACAATATATAAAACACTTTAACCTACAAAACAAAAATGAATTAAACAATTTATTATTTTTTGTAGAAATGATTAAGTCCAGGTTACTGGCTATAATGAGCACGTTTCACACAGCTTTTCAAAGCCGGGTTTAAAGCACGATACTGATCTCTCAGCTCCTGCTCAATGCTGAACTCTGGATTTATTTGCACAGCAGTGACATCATCCAGCATGACAGAGACCGTGTCTGCTGCAGTAGGATCAGTTCCTCTTATCTGATGCTAACAGAGCTCGCTGGTTTGCTGGAGTAGCGTTCACAAAGTGGGATGGTTGTTGGCAATATTCGGCACGTTTTCACTGAAAAAACTCAAGTGGCTTCTCAGCGTGATCGGGGTGTGATGTCTTTAAGTGACGCCTTAATTTATTTGGCTTCATGATGCCTGCTGCCAATGTTTTCAGAGACACTAAACACAGTGGGCTTTCCTCGTTTCTCACCATTGTCACAGTGAAGCATAGTGCTACATCGGCTTCTTCATACTTCCTCGACTTTTCGGAGACTTTTGTTTCTCTCAATGTCTCCATCTCTCTCTGCCACTGTTTTCATCCCTGTTTAAAATTTTTCATGGCAGGTTTATTAACTTCACTTCATATGTTACCATTGAGCCAATTCTCTCTGTGCACAGTCTGACAGTGAGGGAGCCACTGCCACCTACTGTAGTGGATGTACAATTACACTTTAATTCAGTATGGCAAAAAAAAAGCATATTCCCTGGAATCACATGCCCATCCCCCCAGCATTGTACCGCACGCCCCCGAGGGGGGGGACACACACACAAGAATATAAACTCAAAGTGAGTGATGTTAGTACAATGTAACGACATGAACATCTGTCTGTCTTCCTTTCGGCTTTTTCCCTTTTACTCAGGAGTCGCCATATTGAATCATCTGATTCGCACATTTGATTTGGCAGAGGTTTTTACATCGGATGTCCTTCCTGTCACAACCCTTTTTAGCAAGGGACAGAAACACGCTTTACGAAAGTCAGCAATGGTTCTTTTACATGAACCTCTCACCATAGACAGTGAGAGACATGGCCCACCTTTGATAACCCAGTTAGCTGCACTGGGGGGGGGGACAGTGACAACCTTGTGGAGAGTGGGACTCAAACCCCCAACCTTAGGCTCAGCGATCCAGCGCCCTATACCACTAGACCACCAGAATTCAGGAGTCTGAGACTTCAGCCTCTGAGGACCTCCCTCTCACAAAGCGGTATCCATGGAAACTGAGAAATGTCTTTGAACAAGAATAAGCTTGTAGACACTTATTTACCAAATCTAGAAGCAGTGTGTGTGAGAAAGACATAGAAATTGAGATAAAACAGAGGGAATACAGAGTGAAAGAGAAGAAGAGAGAGAAAATGAGTGAGAAAGAAGGAAGAAGAGAGAGAGGAAAGAGAGCTGTGGAGAGGGAGAGAGGTTGAGAGAGGAGAGAGGAAAGGAGAAAGGAGAGATGGAGAAAAGGAGAAAGGAGAGATGGAAGGAGAAGGGAAAATGGAGAGAAAGAGAGAAGGGCAGAGAAGGAGAGAGAGTAGAAGGAGAGAGAGTGAGAGAGAGAAGGGGAGAGAGGGAGGGAAGGAAGGACAGAGAGAGAAAGAGAGCGAGAGAGAGGGATGGAGGAGGGGAGTGAGGGAAGGAAGGCGAGAGGGAAGAGAGGGAGAGTGGGGGCGGGAGAGCAGGGAAAGAGGGAAGAGAGGGAGAATAGGGAGAGGAGAGAGAGAGAGAGAGAGAGCAAGAGAGAGAGGTATGGAGAAGTGGAGAGAGGGAGGGAAGGAGAGAGGAAAGAGAGGGAGAGTATAGAGAGAGAGAGGGAGAGAGAGAGAGAGAGAGAGAGGTAAGGAGAAGGGAAGACGGAGGAGAGAAGGGGGGGGATAGGATTATTCTAGAAGAAGAAACAGACTCACCCTCCTCCTCTTTTCGAAGTTGATCAAGCCATTCTGTGTGAGAGACAAAAGGCACCGTTACAATCTCATCTTCTTTTCCTTTCGGTTTTTCCCTTTCTCAGGGTTCGCCACAGCGTATGATTCGCATGCTTGATTTGGTTCATAGGTTTTTATGTCGGATGCGCTTCCTGACACAACCCTTTAGCGAGGGGCAGAAACACGCTGACGGCTTTGCAGGTTCTTTTACCTGAACTTCTCACATAGACAGTGAGAGAATGGCCCGCCTTTGATAACCCAGTTAGTGCACTGGGGGACAGTAACAACCTGGTGGAGAACGGGACTCGAACCCCCAACCTTAGGATCAGCAATCCAGTGCCCTTAACCATCAGGCAATCTCATGTCCTTTTTGAATTCTCGAATCTAATTGGTTGGAAAGTGTTCCTGAATGTTCTCTAACAGCAGTGCAGCTGTACATCAGGGTTATTTATTTGTTCATTTCTCTCCTGAGGGTCGTGACATGGCTGTGGCGCCACGAGAGATGATCTTATCAAACATCTCACCTCGACCAGATCGGGCAGTGCCGTGTCCAGCATGGTCAGATCCGTTAGAAAGGTTCCCAGGTACGGGATGGTGCCCTGCATAGCGCCCTGGAAAAAGGTGGAGAATTTTACTTTCTTAATTCTTCTGATGAAAAATTCTCAACGCAACCATAGAGTCACGGCGTCGTTCGCGCTCACCGTCTCTTTCTGCAGCTGCAGTCTCTTCTGTGCGCGTTTCTGGTGCTCCTTGGCACAGCTCTCCGGACTGGCGAATTTAGATGTTCCCTCCTTGAGAAAGAGAGAAAGAGAGAGAGAGAGAAAGAGAGAGAGAGAGTTTTAATCTTTTTAAATGCAGGGAGCCCCCACTTACGAACATTCGTTTTATTTTATTCGTTTTACGAACATTCGTGTGATGATTCGTTGTGACGACTCCCGAGTAAAAGGGAAAAAGCTGAAAGGAAGACAGACAGACGTGTGATGATTATGGAGAGAGCGAGAGAGAGAGAGAGAGAGAGAGAGAGAGAGAGAGAAAGAGAGAGAGAGGGGTTAAAAGTGTTTAATTTCATGTCCCCCACTAGTATGAACTTTCCACCTGTGAGCCGGTAATGTGCGCGCGCTGCTCTCAGAGGTCAGCACATGTTGCACCATTCCAGTGACACGCAGCCTGAAGCGCACGCGCGACGGCCACGCCCCTCCAGATCCTACATAGATAACTTGATTATCTGGGACCGGGGCCCGGGACCGGGACCGGGGGCCAGGGACTGGGACCGGTGGGTTAAATGGTGTGTCTTAGCGATGCTGAGTGGTTTTGATGTGCAGGATGATGTTTACTGCGGTGTCACGGGAGAAATTATGTCATTAACAATGATTTGTGATGGTCATGATTTAACACCATCAACACTTTTAAAGCTTCAGGCACGCGGACAGCAGGTTGAGTCGAGTCGGATCAACGTGGGGCTGAGTGAGACACAAACCATGAATCATGTTGTGAAATGATTCACAAATAATCCACCAATCAAACAGAATTATCTAGGAAGCATTACACACACTTGGGGTAAATAAATAAATAAATCATCTTCATGTCGAAGTTCGATTATAGTTCTCCTGTGCTCCTTCAAGGGCAACTGGAAGCTGATAAGTTCAATTGTCCAGATGTAGTGTTGCCTGTGTGTGTGTCTGTGTGTGTGTGTGTGTATGTGTGTGTGTGTGTGTGTGAGAGAGAGAGAGAGAGACAGAGAGAGAGAGAGGATATGCTTTCAATTAGACTGAGCTCAAGAGCATCATTACAACGCGCAGTCAGTTATGTAATAACTCAGAGAGAGAGAGAGAGAGAGAGAGAGAGAGAGAGAGAGAGAGAGAGAGAGAGAGAGAGAGAGAGAGAGAGAGAGAGATTGTACAAACTTGTATAGGTTACTTATACAAGGTTTAAACATATGTTCCCCTATAAAGAATTCCCTGTAACAACTTACGAACAAATTCATCTAATGAACGGCCGTCTGGAACCTAACTCTTTCGTAAGCTGGGGCGCGTCTGTATATGTTATCACTCAGATGGCGGTACTCTGAAACTCACACTCACCCTCATAAGCAGCTCTCGACTCGTCAGGTAATTGTTCTGATCAGAGAAGATATCAGAGAGTTCCTCAAACATCTGCATGCTGTCTCTGTATGGGAACCGAGCACAAAACACGCTCTGTGAATGAAGAACATTGAGCTGGATGCCAACAGGGGATAAGTTCAACTGTATCCAATCAGAAACCGCTTTAAAGGCTTGACTGATGTCTGTCTATTCTTCCATCCATCTTAGCTCATCTCTCCATCCATCCAGCTATCTATCCTTCCATCCCAATATCTATCCGTCCACTCATCCATCCATCTCTCCCAATCTATCTATGCTCTCATCTGTTCCAATCCATCCATCCATCCATCTAGCTATTTATCCATCCACCTCCATCTATCCATCCCCACAATCTGTCTATCCATCCATCCTTCCATCCAGCTATTTATAGATCCATCCATCAATCCATCCATCCATCCATCCCATCTAACCCATCTATCCATCCATCCAGCTATTCAGCCATCCATCCATCCATCCATCCAGCTATTTATTCATCCATCCATCCCAATCTATCTATCTACCTCAATCCAGCCATCCATCCCTCTCAATCTGTCCATCCATCAATCCTTCCATCCACCCATCCATCCCAATCTATCCCCCTCCATCTATAGTAATTCATTAATTTCTTCTGTGCTAGAATTTTTAACTCATTTAAATATTCAACGGTTTAAAAAACTAACAACCAGAAAGGGAATGATACGTAAATATAGAGACAAAGAGCTGAGACTTAAAGTAGAGTATTGGGGCAGCGGTGAATCAGGTACGACCTAAACACTCTTCACACAACAGAGGAAACAGGAAGCATTTTTACAGAAAAGTGGAGTGTTTATCTATTTGCAGCATAATGGAAACTCACTTGTGTACGCAGGCCCAAGTTTTCTTCAGTCTGTAGATGGGGTTGGACTGCAAGGCTGAGACGATGGATTTCAGAGAGGAGAAATTCTTACGGATGCGACACTCCTGACAACAAATGAGACAAAACACATGCAAATTGCATGGAGAGCTGTGTCTTAGAGAATCTCGAGACAGGACACACTTCTAATTCATTCATAAAGATTCTCTGATCTCACACAATAACATTTCATCACCCATTTTATTCATCCATCCATCTGTCCTGCAATGTCTGTTTATCCAACCATCCAGCCGATAGTACTGCCGCATGTGTGTATGTGTATATTGCCGATGGTACAGTACTGCTGTATGATGTGTATATACTGCTGATGATACTGCTGTACGATGTGTGTATATCTCCGATAGTACAGTACTGCTGTATGTTGTATGTATATTCCTGATGGTAGTACTGTATGATGTGTGCTTTGATGTTGTACCTGTGCAATGTCGATCCAGCGCTGAATGATCCGTGCTCTTTGGTGTGGGTGTCGGAGGTGTCGCAGGTGTCGTGGGTGTACAATAGTGCTCACCACACAGCCTGCCACGGCATTAAACTGAGTGATGGTGGCCCTCACAGTGGGGGCCGCCTGTTTGTTCTCCTTCTTATCTCTCTGAGACCAAACAGAACCCAGACAGTGATGAGGAACCACTTTCTTAAAAAGAAGCTGAGGAAAGAAATGAAAAAAAAAGAAAAACAAAGTTTAATTCCACTTCAATAAAAATTCAAATGGAATGGAATTGTAAATGCAGCCACACGCAGCTAGATAAGTATCTATTTATATAGACATGTCTGTTGGCATATCTATGTCTGTATGTCTGCCTGGATCTTTAAATATGTCCGTCTATCTGCCTGCATAACTGTCTTTCTGCCTGCCTACCCGCCCACCTGATCGCCTGCCCACCAGTCTGTTTGTGTACCTGTCGACCTCTCTACTTCAATGTCTGTCTGTCTATCTGTCCATCTGCCTATTTGTGTCTATTTTTATCTGTCAAGCTTTCTATTGATTTTCTGTCTGTTTGCCACTGATTAACTACCTTACCTGTCTGTTCATTCATCTTTATTTATCTATCTTTCTGTCTGGACCAATCTCTGTATGTGTGTCTGTCTTTTGTTCTATCAATCTATCTATCTCATTATTTCCTGTTTATATCAGTTTTTGTTATGTCTCTCTCTCTCTCTCCCCCCCTTCCTACCTCCCTCCCTCCTTAAAATTTCCTAATTTATAATAAAGTAATAATATTGCGGGCAGTGGTGGTCTAGTGGTATAGGGCACTGGATCGCTGATCCAAAGGTTCGGGGTTCGAGTCCCACTCTCTACAAGGTTGTCACTGTCCTCCCCAGTGCAGCTAACTGGGTTATCAAAGGCCGGCCATGTCTCTCATTGTCTATGGTGTGAGGCATGTAAAAGAACCATTGCTGACTTTCGACAAGAGTAGGCTGCAAAGCCGTCGGGGTGTTTCCGCCCTGCGATGGCCTGGCGAGCTGTCTAGGGTGTACTCTGCCCTCGCCCGGAGTTGGTTGGGATGGGCGCCAGCCTCCCCGCGACCCTAATTAGGATTAAGCGGGTACAGAAAATGAAATGAACTGATGAACTAATAATATTGCCATAGTGCTTTAAATTTAGCTATATTTTTGTAACATTTAAAAAATTATAAGTTACAATTATTTAATATGTTATTTTATATATACCGTATTCGACGTAGGGGGGTGATGGGGTGTCAGGGAGAGGTAGTACCTTCAGTAGGGGGCATGCCATGTCCTTTACAGGACAGCTCATCTGTCAGTGGTCCTCACCTGTCACTTAGCTCTCACCTGTGGCTCCTCGAATCTGTCGCATGCAACAGCGACCACCCCCTGGGCAACGGTTTTGACGAGCCGGCTAAACAGGTTGAGGGTAGTCGGTCGAGTCTGAAACCCTCTGGTGAGTTTAGGAATGGGCAGTGTCAGCCTACTGCATGTGAAGACTGACTCCCGGCAGAACAAGCGGAAGCGATGATTTAGTTATTAAACGGGTGTGAAGATGTTGGCAGCAAGCATTCATGGAGTGCCCTAGAGCATGGACGTGGCATCCTAAGAAGTCCTGGACATCCACTGCAGTCTGGCAGTCTCATGTTGTAACGGTTCTCCGTGCCACTGGATTAAGGCTTCCCAGACTGTGAGTGGGATTGTCCCCGTGCAACGATCTTCGCACTATAAAATTTTCACGCACAGGTCCATTTTTGGAAACTCAAATTAACACTGATCTGTATACACACCTTCAAGTCCTGCAGCGATGGGCACATGGTGAAGCAATACATGGCGGTGACCACTGGCAGTTGTAGTCACAATCCTGCACATAGGCAGTCCATGGGCAAGTGGTCGTTCTTTTTTTTCCTGAATCCGAGGGCAACAGCAGAGTCCGGCAGCACCCATGGACGACTGGAGCAGCCTCTTTAGGACAGCACTGCCCACCCTCATGTGGGGGAAGGGACTAAAAAAGGTGTCTCAAACAAATGCTTGCCCTTCCTAGTCTGGTCAGCTTACCGTGGATGACAGACTCACCCTGATTGTGATCGAAAAAAGCAAAACAAAAAACAAACTTTTCCTGAGAGCGAGGAATGTCCGAACACTACTGGATAGAGTAAATACATCAAGACCAGAAAGGAGAACAGCGCTTGTTGCAAGTTAACTTCAGAGATACGGAATAGATATTGCCGCACTCAATGAAACAAGACTTGCCGACAAAGGCTCACTAAGAAAAGGGGGTGGATACACGTTTTTCTGGAAAGGAAAACTTCAAGATGACGAGAAAATTCATGGCATAGGCTTTGCCATGATAACATCTCTGCTCAAAAGCATCCCAGCCCTTCCAGTTGGAATTAACGAATGCCTCATTAAGCTGCGCATACCTCTGAGCAATCAAGATATCTTACCATCATCAGTGTGTATGCACCCACTCTCACTAGTCCTGATGACATCGAGGAGCAATTTTATGAACAACTTGATGAGGTTATCAGATTTACTCCTCAGAATGACAAACTTATAATCCTTGGAGATATCAATGCAAGAGTGGGAAGTGACTACAAAAACTGGGAAGTTCTCGGCAGGCAAGGAGTAGGCAAGGTCAATAACAACGGACGGTTGCTCCTCAGAAAGTGTGCAGAACACAGCCTGTGCATTACTAACACATTCTTCAGGATGGCTGAGAAATATAAAACCACATGGATGTACCTGAGGTCCAAACACTGGCATATGATTGACTTCATCATTGTACATCAATGCGACATCAGTGACGTATGTGTGACAAATGCCATAAGAGGTGCTGAATGCTGGACTGACCACAGACTTGTCAAGACCAAAATGATGCTGCACATACCACCGCCTCACAGAAACAAATGCAAGACTGTTAGAGCTTCATTCAACATCACTCGGCAAAAAGACCCAGCCTACCTTCTAAAGTTCCAGCAACAGCTTGACAACAAACTTCAAGATGGTCTTTCCTCTGAGGATGGCTGGTCATCGTTCAAGGAGACTATCTCTGAGATTGCTAAGGAGGTTCTTGGGGCAAAAACGAGAACATGAAGATTGGTTTGATCAGAATAATGAAAAAATCAAGGAAGCCCTGAAGGCAAAGAGCCAGGCCTATATTGAATGGCAGAATTATCCTTCTGAATCAAAATGCGAAACTTTCAAAACTCTGCAGGCCAAAGTGCAATTCGATCTACAGACAGTGTGAGACAAATGGTGGCGGGAAAAAGCTTCTGAAATCCAACGCTATGCTGACACACACAATGCAAAGAAATTCTTTAGTTCGCCGAAGACAGTCTACGGACCATCTACATCGGGATGCTCTCGCTTACTATCGTCTGATGGCTCAACGCTGATCAAAGACCAAGAAGGGTTGAGTAAAAACGCTGGCAAGAACACTTTTATAATCTGCTCAACCAGCCATTTTCAGTCAACACGGAGGCACTCAATCAGATTCTTCCGCAGACAATACAAGATACTCTTGCTGAGCCTCCAAAAATGGCTGAAATTAGGAAAGCAATCCTTCAAACAAACTCAGGCAGAGCATCGGGAAAGGACGGAATACCTGCTGAAATCTACAAAGCAGTAGGCCCAAACACCCTAGAGGCCTTTCATGATGTACTGCAGAGCATCTGGGAGTAGTAGTAGATGCCAGACGATTTTGGTGAACCTTGATCGTCTCCCTGTATAAGAACAAGGGTAGCAAAACTGACTGTGGAAACTACAGAGGTATATCACTTCTCTCCATCGCCGGGAAAATATTCGCCAGAGTCATTCTCAATCAACTAATTACTGTCTCTGAAAAGAACTTGCCAGAGGCACAGTACGACTTTAGACCAGGGAGAAGTACCATCATATCGAGGTCTTCATTGACCTCACAAAGGCCTATGACACAGTCAACAGGGAAGCTCTCTGGGCTGTGCTTGAGCGTATTGGATATCCACCAAAATTTGTTTCAATGATTAGGTTCTTCCATGATGGCATGACAGGACAAGTTCTGTCCAGCGTTAATGTGTCTGAGACCTTTGAGATCAACAGTGGAGTAAAGCAGGGCTGTGTACTAGCACCAGTCTTCTTCAAACGCTTGCAAGAACACTTTTATAATCTGCTCAACCAGCCATTTTCAGTCAACACGGAGGCACTCAATCAGATTCTTCCGCAGACAATACAAGATACTCTTGCTGAGCCTCCAAAAATGGCTGAAATTAGGAAAGCAATCCTTCAAACAAACTCAGGCAGAGCATCTGGAAAGGACGGAATACCTGCTGAAATCTACAAAGCAGTAGGCCCAAACACGCTAGAGGCCTTTCATGATGTACTGCAGAGCATCTGGGAGTAGTAGTAGATGCCAGACGATTTTGGTGAACCTTGATCGTCTCCCTGTATAAAAACAAGGGTAGCAAAACTGACTGTGGAAACTACAGAGGTATATCACTTCTCTCCATCGCCGGGAAAATATTCGCCAGAGTCATTCTCAATCAACTAATTACTGTCTCTGAAAAGAACTTGCCAGAGGCACAGTACGACTTTAGACCAGGGAGAAGTACCATCATATCGAGGTCTTCATTGACCTCACAAAGGCCTATGACACAGTCAACAGGGAAGCTCTCTGGGCTGTGCTTGAGCGTATTGGATATCCACCAAAATTTGTTTCAATGATTAGGTTCTTCCATGATGGCATGACAGGACAAGTTCTGTCCAGCGTTAATGTGTCTGAGACCTTTGAGATCAACAATGGAGTAAAGCAGGGCTGTGTACTAGCACCAGTCTTCTTCAACATCTTCTTTACCTGCATGCTGTCCCATGCAGTGAAAGACCTCGAGCAAGGAGTCTACATTTGCTACCGTCTGGATGGCTCCCTCTTTGACCTGCGTCGACTCAATGCTAAGACCAAGAGCCTTCTAGAGCTTATCCAAGAAGTCCTGTTTGCTGATGACTGTGCTCTAGTGGTGCATGCTGAATCCCATCTGCATCTGATGCAGGACCGCTTTTCAGAAGCCCCCAAACTGTTCGACTAAATAATCAGCCTTGGTAAAACTGAGGTGCTTTGCCAACCTGCACCAACAACAAACGCCCAAGCTCCAACAATCATCATTGAGAACACTCAGCTGAAGAATGTGGAACATTTCAAATATCTAGGAAGCACCATCTCCTCCAGTGGCTCCTTAAACAAAGAAATCGATGCTCAGATCAGCAAAGCAAGATTGAGTACAAAATTTAAAGTGTACAATGCAGTGGTCCTGCCCTCCCTCCTCTATGGCAGTGAGACTTGGACACTGTACCATAAGCACATCAAGAAATTGGAGAAATTCCACAAGCATGCTCTATGTTCCATCCTTGGAATTTACTGACAAGACCGCATTATCAATCTTGAGATTCTGGACCAAGCTCAATCACCAAGCATGGCGTCCATGCTCATCAGGGCCCAACAGCGATGGGTAGGACATGTCATCCGCATGGAAGAATACTGCTTGCCAAGGTGCTTGTTGTACAGAGAACTTCAGAAAAGAATGAGAAACCAGGGTCATCCAAAAAAGCACTACAATGACTCAGTCAAAGCCAACCTCCAGTGGTGTGAACTCAAACCAAAGGGATCAGAGGACTGTGCCAGTGATCAATCAAGCTGGCGAGCCACCATCCATAAAGCTACTGTCACTTTCGAGGATGCTCGTCACCAGAAGCTCACTGCTATCAGAGAACAATGCCACAGAGCATCCATCAGCTGCACTGATTAAAACTACGGACTTTCGGTGCCCCCCTGTTCCAGACTCTGCGCCTCCAGCCTGGGGTTGCGCAGCCACCTCCGGAAACACAGATGAGTTGAAAAAACCAAACGTCTTCTTCAGACATGAAGGACTACCCACCACACCATTCGACGTAATAAGCGGCCTGCTCCAATATAAACACCCCGCTCAGTGTTTTTGATCTCACGTCTAATAACCGCCCATGTGTACTGGGAGCAAAATAGTAGATCAAACTTACCAATTTTATTCGATCAGTCTGTAACGGTAACATGAGGCATTCACTGCCTGTAAAAGTGAATTTACACGGTATTTCAAGACCCCCTGCCACTGGGGAATGTCTATAATGTTCATCAGTAACAACACATTTGATTGTTCCGCCATGCTTTAAAAAACAGGAAACCATTTTGCTGTGTTCACTTGGTAAAAGTCCAACAGCTGATGAACCATTAGAAACTGCTACAGCAAAACTATGGGATGCTCTAAATGAATGGAGCGATGAGCCAGATATGGACCAATCAGAAAGCGATGACGAGTATTTTTCACCCGATTCTCCTGCTCAATAACTTCATCAATTTATAGATGTTCCTGGCCATGTGCTTTTCAAGTGCCATGTGCTAAAGTTGACCTTTGTGTCGATTGGTTCAACGTGCCATGTGCTAAAGTTGACATTCATGTTGATTGGCTCGATTTTACATCGGGAGAAAATATTTAAAGGAACAGCACCGGGAGGAAAAGTCAGGAGTCTTTTTTAATTATGCTGTTTTCTGTTTATTTTCAGATTTCATGTAAGTAATTTGGTTGATACAACAAAATGAATAATACAAATACCAGTAAAACTCTTTTTTGTTCTGTTATTATTCATGTTTTCCACCTCTGTGGTAATAAGCACTTACTGTTCCACTCCGCTGGTAACATTTTAATAAGCGCCCACCACTCCAATTTTTTAAGCGCCCTGGGTGCTTATCACGTCAAATACGGTGTATATACACACACACACATGCATATACACACACACATACACACACACACACACACACACACACACACACACACACACACACACACACACACACACACTGAATGTTAAAAGCGTGATCCTTACTGCGTCCATGTAGGTGAGCTGCTCGGCCACCAGGTCGGCACTTAAGGACAGGAAATTCTCCTGAATCTCAATCTCCACTTCCTCATCCTCACCTAAGCAGAAAGGGCTGTTACCATGGAAATTGCCTGCGGGATGAAAGCAAAATGTTGCTAGGGAGGAACAGGGAGGATGGAGGGACAGAAAAATGTACAGTTCAACGCTCTCGTCCCCGCATACTCGTAGATTGGTGTAAACCTGGAAGTAACTGGAACGTGATTCAAATTTAGCCAATGGCTGAGAAATTTTGTTTCTCCCTCCTGCTGATTGGTTGCAGATTATGTGTACACCTCTTTATCCTTTGCGCACATGTCATTAATGTGATTGCTTGAATTGTGAATTCATGTTTTTTTAATGTGATTTTAATTATCATTTATGCGCTATGATGTCACTCAAATGCCCTGCATCTTCGCAGGCATCTAGCTTCTGCTTTATTTATTCATAAATGTTATCACAGTACAAAATTTTAAAGTTTTTATTTAATCATTACTACATTTTTCTGTATTATTACTGTATTACTGAGTAAGACGGGCTATAGAATGTGTTTAACAAGCAGATTTTAGAACATGTAATATCCATAGGGTTTTAAAACTGCGTCAATAGCTCGTGGATTTTCTTGATCTGCGGGAAGGGCCGGAACCGAACCATCATGAAAAACGGGGGCCTACCGTATATATTTTTAGTGAAAAGTTGAATGAAGGAAAGATGAACAGAGGTGGAATTGGCATAAAGATTTAAACTGTTTCTTTATTGGACGATATACATCGATTACTTATAATGAGTTGCCAGAGACTCTCCTTCGACAAAATGATGGACAGAGACTGACCGTCAGTTTCGCTCTCCCCGTTGGACTGAGTCTGCAGCTGCTCCAGCAGGCTCTGAGCTCTCCGTGTTGGCTCTGAATCCGGCATCGCCTTCTTCAGATACCCTAAAACCCTGTGCAGACTTGGGTACGAAGGCGGCTCTTGAAAGTCTTCGGGACACTGATCTAACCACGCCCTCAGGATGGATGCTAACGCCCTGGGGAGGGGAACAGAGAAAGAGGGGTGGAGTGGAGCACAGATCTTTATTTTTATCTTTAATGAGCTGCACGTTGTTACTCATGCATTCCTAATTTCTCTATTTACTCTGAACTGTAAAAGAAAAAAAGATGAGATATTCTGAATATTTTCCTGGTGTGTAATCTCTCTCTCGCTCTCTCTCTCTCTCTCTCTCTCACACACACACACACACACACACACACACACACACACACACACACACACACACACACACACACACACACAATCCCTCCTTCCTGTCTAATAATAGAGACTGTATAATAATCACAGTGAACAGCAAAATGAAGAGAAAAGCTACACTGATGTGTATAAATAATAAAATAATTAATGAGAGAGGGGGTGTGGAGTATGCGATTGTTGCCTGTGTGAGTGCCAAGCACTCCGAGCATGAGGTATGCAATCGTCGGCTGTGAGAGACATACGAGTATGAGTGTTAACGAGTGCGGAACTAGCAAGCAGCGGGTGTTTGAGTGCTGGGTGTGTAAATGCTGGGCGAGCGAGTGCTGCCTGTGAGACTCCTGAGTATGTGAGTGGTGGGCATGCGAGTGTTCTGGTAGTGATTATGGTGGGAGGCTGTGTAAGGATTTAAAATGACTCACGTTCTCACAGCGCCTTGATTTTCCCCGGCATGACGGCTCTCTTTGGTGCTGTCCTCCATGTGTCCGTACCTGTCACCACACACACACACACACACACACACACACACACACACACACACAGCATCTTCATTTACAGAAGCAGAATTTGTTATTATTTAGAAGTAATAAAAGAGGTGTGACCTGTACGTACATCTGTCACCCTCAGGAAAAGAGACCATGAATTTTTATTAGTTTTTGATAAAGGCGTGACTTCTGTGTGTCATTCACTGAAAGGGGCAGGCAGGCAGGCCCCTGGTTTCTGGAGGTCTCAGTAAAGGAGGTGTGACTAACGCACTTGATGGTCATGCATGAGGTGAAGCCTTTATTAGTCAATTTTACTACAGGAGGCGTGGCCTCTGTGTCTATCAGTCTCTATGAAGTATATGTGGGTGATTCACCTATTTGGTGAAGTGGAGTAGGTGTGGCCTCTCTGTTTATCAATTCTAGTGAATAAGGAGTGAGGGGCCTTCGTCACAAAATGAGGTGTGGTTTAATTTATGGATCTGTTAGATTTAGGACTGGCCTATGCTTTTCGGTCGGATTGAAGGGGCATTACATCAGTATCTTTCTCAGTAAGGGAGGCATGGTCGATTACATGCTGAGGTTGATCTTCAGATTATAATAAGCTAACACATACACACACACACATACACACACACACACACACACGCGCGCGCGCACGCACACCTGTCGAGCAACAGCTGCAGGACACTCTGTGTGCTGGCGAAGGCTCTGTAGGTTGACAGGAAGATGCTGGTGTATGTGAGATCGTTATCACCGAACGCCGTGAGCAGAGTCTCCACAAGGCGCTCCAGTGTCCCTGCACGAATACTGCGGATCTTAC
>CM045749.1:5819228-5834228 GCA_024760905.1 Plotosus lineatus
TTTAATAGCAAAATTGAAATTATTTTCTGACATTTTCTTAACAACGGCTCTATTACACACTGTCTAATTAAACCACAAACCCATTTGTTACCATGGTGTTACTATTCTGGCATTCTAATTAAATTTAAATACTTTTTGACATACTACACTATTAATCCCATAAGGAAAATTGTTTCATCTCTGCATTTAACCAATCTAAAGAGCACACACACACACACACACACACACACACACACACACACACACACACACACACACACGCACGCACACACTTGGAGTAGTGGGCTGTCACTCACATTGGGAGTGATATATATATATATATATATATATATATATATATATATATATATATATATATATATATATATATATATATATATATATATATATATATATCAGATGTTAAGACTTGAAAGCTACTAACCATGCATGGAGGGTTCCATCCCAAATCCAGTACCCTGAGAGTATACACAAGCCGCAAGGAAGGGGGCCGAGGACTAGTGAGCGAGAAAGCCACTAACCAGGATGAAAGATATAAGATCCACAAGTATATCAAGGATAAAGCACCAACCGACGACGTGAATGTCTCAGACAATGTGGGACAGAGGATGCGGTGCAGGAGGCATCACGGCAGGATTAACCACTACATGGGATGTACCACCGGAACATAACTGAAGTGGCTGATCTCAAGAAGTCCTACCAATGGTTGGAAAGAGCTGGATTGAAGGACAGCACAGAGGCACTCATAATGGCAGCACAGGAGCAAGCCTTGAATACTAGAGCGAGATAGAGGCTCAGATCTACCACACCAGACAAGACCCAAGGTGTAGGTTGTGCAAAGAGGCCCCTGAGTCAGTCCAGCACATAACTGCAGGATGTAAGATGCTGGCAGGAAAAGCAGACATGGAACATCACAGCCAGGTTGCTGGTATCGTGTACAGAAACATATGTGTCGAATATGGGCTGGAGACCCCAAGATCAAAGTGGGAAACCCCCAAAGGTGATGGAGAATTACCGAGCGAAGATCCTGTGGGACTTCCAGATACAGACTGACAGAATGGTGATGGCGAACCAACCAGACATTGTGGTGATTGACAAAGAGCACAGAAAAGCCATGGTGGTTGACATAGCAATACCAAGTGATAGCAATATTCGCGAGAAGGAACATGAGAAGGTGGAGAAATATCAGGGGCTCAAAGAGGAGCTGGAGAGAGTCTGGAAAGTGAAGGCATCGGAGGTACCCGTGGTTATCGGAGCACTCGGGGCGGTTACCCCCAAACTGGAAGAGTGGCTACAGCAGATCCCAGGAAAAACATCTGACATCTCAATCCAGAAAAGCGGCACTCTACTTACGAAAACCTCTGAATACGAAAAATCCAGGTCACGAAAAACATTTCCCTAAATTTTCGTCCTCTGTATACAAAACAACTTCTTACAAAAAGCGCCAAATGCGCCATTCAAACATTAAAACGCAACATTCAAACAATGCGTGAGTTGCTCTCTCATTTGCTGTCTCCCAACATCCTGCCCCGCTGGCCTCTCATTGGCCTCCCATTGGCCAGGAGGGAGCTGAATCTCCATAGTACTACACCCATAAAGCCTATTTGTCACACGCATAAAGGAGAGCTGTAATGTTGGTTCGTGAATTTCGAAAGTGCTCATTGCAGCTTATTTTTTGTTTTTTAAGTTTAATTCAGTAAATGTTTAATAAATGTGGAGGGCTCCACCGAATGTGGGCAAAAGGCGGCTCATCCGGACCTCCGATCCCTCAAGCAAACAAGTTAATGTTGAGTCCGGGCCTCCGACCTGTCAAGCGCAATACCCCGTCTCAAAAGCTCTGGCGTCGGCTGCGCGGTGCGTGTGGGCAAGTGTTCTTGTTTGTGTGTGTGTGTGTGTGTGTGTGTGTGTGTGTGTGTGTGTGTGTGTGTTAATATAAAATGTTTAATAATGGTTTAATTAATAAATATGTTCAGAAAATGGTTTAATATGTTAATAAAATGTTTAAATGGTTTAATAAATACAGTCGGCCCCCAATTTACGCAATTAATCCGTTCCAGAGCGCTTTTCATATTGCGGGGATTTCGGCAGTAGGGGTCGCATCTTACATGTTAAACGACTAATTCATTCCAAGGCTCCAGTCCTTGGACTGGATAAACCCCATAAACCCTTTAAAAATTATAAATGTACACCAAATTTGGATGAAATATGAGTTAAAAGTAAAAGAAAATTATTTATTAAACCATTAAACCATTTCATTAGCATATTTATTAATTAAACCATTATTAAACATTTTTATTCACCCACACACACACACACACACACACACACACACACACACACACACACCTCGCTCTCACTTTCCCTCTCTCTTTCTCTATCTCCTCTCGCACGCGCGTCCACAAGATGTGGAATTCAAAGCGCATTCCCTGCTTGACAAGCTCAACTTTAATTTGATTCCTTGAGGGATCGCAATTCCAGATGAGTTCAAATACACCCACATTTATTAAACATTTACTGAATTAAAACAATTTAAAAAACTAAAATAAAAAATAAAGAGTGAAGCTTCCTTCTGTCTCTATCTGGGAGACCAGCGGGGCAGGATGTTGAGAGACAGCCAATGAGAGAGCAATTCGTGCATCATGTGAAATTTTTATTGGCGCGTTTGAATTTTGAATTTCTTTTCGTAAGAGGGTTTTAGTATTTCGGGGACGGAAACTCAAGAAAATGTTTTTCGTAATCCGGGGATTTCGTACAAAGGGGTCTTCGTAAATTGGGGGCCGACTGTAATTTTCTTTTACTTTTAACATATTTCATACATACAGAATGCCCTTGACTATTTGCGGTTTTGCACCCACGGTTTGAGTATTCGCTGACTGCGGAGTAACTGACACGTGACTCAAATTCAGCCAATGGCTGTCCATTCTGATTGGTTGAGCTGATATCCCGCCCCTTTTTCCTCATTCGCACACAAGTTGTCAATGAGCCTCTTTTGTTGTGCTTTAATTACCAGTTAAGCTCTATGATGTCACTCAAACGCTGTGTGTCTTCTCTGGCTAAGTGACAGAAAACACTGGATGTCTCTTCTGAAGAAATAAGACTTTCTCCTGAGAAACGACGGTTTTCTCTGAACTGTTGTATTAAAATCTTTTTCAATTATTATTCCAGTACAGTACCTAAGTTCATGTTTATGCATGAGATTTTATGTTCTGTAGCATGTTTAACAAACGATACCAAAAGGATAAACTTTATTACAGCACTCTTCATGTCCTTTTACATTGAAGTTGGAGTGACGTCTCCAAGTTGATGCTGCCCAGAGGGCGACGTCGCGGAGTTCTCAGACTCAAATTGTTTCTTTGTTCGTTTTAATTTGTTTTATTTGTTGTTTTGTTTGTTCATGTTTTGCACTATGCTCATCTACGACCAGAGGACTCTACTACAGCTATAAGATCAGAGTATCTTCGGGCGTGTATAACTAAGCAGAGCTAACATGCTATTAGCAGAGCTAATATGCTATGGTAGGCAGCTCAATGCGAGCCACATCCCAGCTAGCAATAAGCCCAGGTGGGAAGGGGCCGAACAACGACTCCGGCGCTTGGGATTGTAGGAGATGAAGGCCGTGTAGCCGGCTGGTATAATCACCTTATCGGGTGTACTCTCCTCGAGCCATGTTTCACAGAAACACAGTCCTGTAGATCCCTCTGCGCTGCAATCTGAGCATGAAGCTCGTCCATCTTATTTCGCAGGGACTGAACATTTTCAAGCAGTATGGCCGGAAGTGTTAACCAAGCCTCTGAGAACTTCACCTGGGCGGTTAGCATTGAGCTCCCATAGCATAGCAGCTCATGATAGAAGTTGTTGCGTGCTTAGTTGCCTGAAGCTGAAGCTGCTCATAGTAGTAGGGTTGACCGATCATAGACGAGCATAGTGCAAAACATGAACAAACAAATAAAACAAATTAAAACAAAGAAACTATTTGACTCTGAGAACTCCGCAACGTTGCCCTCTAGGCAGAGCCATCTTGGAGACGTCACTCCAGGACGTCACTCCAAGTTCAATGTAAAAGGACATGACGCGTAATAAAGTTTATCCTTTTGGTATCATTTGTTAAACATGCTACAGAACATAAAATCTCACGTACAAACATTAACTTAAATACTGTACTGGAATAATAATTGAAAAAGACTTTAAAACTAGTGCTTTACAACAGTATATGCTGTATAATGTTTATATTTTATCATTAATAAAAATAAGAGTAAAAATCGAAAAGTTTTTCTTAATCATTACTATATTTTACTACATAAATACTGTATTAATGAGTAAGACTGTCTATAGAACGTGTTGAAGAAGCATATTTTTGCGCATGTAATAGATACATAGTAATTTACTTCCGGCTGCTCATTCGTGCATGTGACATGTTATATGGGGTTTTACTCCCGGGTACAGAACTTGCGGATTATCTCGATTTGCGGGAGGGCTCGGAATCGAACCCCCGCGAATGTCGAGGGCCTACTGTATTTCGTACAAAATTAGTGACGTTTTATCATTTTTGAAGAGTTTATGGGGTAGTCTTGGAATGAATGTCGCGTTTTACATGTAAAATGCGCCTCTACTTACGAAAACTCCAGGTTACGAAAAAGGCTCTGGAATGGATTCATTTCGTAAGTAGAGGGCCGACTGTATATACAGACGCTCCCCGACTTACGTTTTTAATTGTTTCCGGACGGCCGAATGTAAGTTGAAAGTGAATGTAAGCTGTTACAGTGACGTACAACGTGTGACGTATGACGCTCATACTGTACTATACATCCATAAATACCATTACCGTATCTCATAAAACACCCCTAAATCAATTATTATAAACATAACATTGTAACATAATATCAAATATATCAAATAATATCAATATTAATTTCAAATAAATTAAATTCAAGCAAAATAATTTCAAATTGATCAATTTTAATCAAATTCACTCATCAAATATCAAATACAGTATCAAATATAACCTTTAACATTCTCTGATGCGAATGGTTCCGATGGTCGACGGATGGTCACTTTACATGAAGCTGAGCCGAGTGACTTTACATGAAGCTTAAAACAGCCAATCAACGCTTACAATATGTGAGTCGCTCAACACCGAAAGTAGTGTACTTGCTGTGGGTTATTCGGACTTCCAGTCTTTCAAGTGAGCAAGTGCGACATTGAACTCGTTTAGAACTCAGCCTGTACTGATGTGAATCACCAGCAGAGCGGAGAGTTCTCTTTCTTTCCTGGATTCGGGTTTTCATTCATTTTGCAACTCTCTTTGCTAAACTGAGTATACATGGTAGATTGCGCCAATCCGAGCAGGTAGTTAATTCATCTCTGTGTATGAGATTTGCACCCATGCTAGTAGGCTTACGCTTCTGACCAACCATATTTGCTTAGGGTTACAAAAGTCCGCAAAACAGTGTTAACACAAAGATCACTGAGACGACGGCTTAACACAAGGGTAACACGCTCTATATATATATATATAAAACGATATACAGTATATATAACTGAACTAGGAAGAAGGAGGGGCACATTCAGTCTGTCGTTTGTATACAATACACACAGCGTCATTACATCATCGTACTACGTAAGTACATCTAAACTCAAAATTTGACTTTTTTTTAAAAAACGTAAAATCGAAAAAAAAAAAACGTAAAACAGATGAACGTAAGTCGGGGAGCGTCTGTATAAATATATATATTATATATATGTCTATGGTGTGAGGCATGTAAAAGAACCATTGCCGACTTTCGTAAAGAGTAGGCTGCAAAGTCGTCAGCGTGTTTCTATCCCTTGCTAAAAGGGTTGTGACAGGAAGGGCATCCGACGTAAAAACCTCTGCCAAATTAAACGTGCGAATCAAAATGATTCGCTGTGGCGACTCCCGAGTAAAAGGGAAAAAAGCCGAAAGGAAGACAGACAGACAGGTTATAAAAAAGGCGTTGGAACGGATTGATTTCGTAAAGTGAGGTACCGCCGTGTGACTCTAGTAGGATTATGTTGTTCAGCAACTGAATGAATGAAGAAATGAAGAAACATAAAGTATAATGATTCTTTTTTAATTCAAAAATATCTATTTATTGATTTAAAAAATTATATTATTGCTTCTGCTAATGATGCCGCTCCACAGCATCATCAATCTGACTGGTGGATACGGTCACTGACCAAGAAGAGGAATCATCGGCGCTCTCTACCTGGGGCCAGTCATCTCCTTGCCTGTCCCGATGGTCTGCCAGTGAGTAGTCATGTGACCTACATACTCTTGACATCATTTTCACTGTTGGACTTACACACTTTGACATCACCTATTGAATGACATCATCACACAATGGTCATTTCATGACAATGAGCTCCAACAAGGTGATCAGGACCCCGACACAGTGGATAGATTAATCAGGCCATGGACGCCGAAGAGATCAGACTTGGTAAATGAGACAGGAAACGAGCAAATGACCCATTTCTTGACCTTAGAACGCAACAACATGACGTTTCCATGATGTCGGAGTGGCAGTGACAATCTGATGGAATGAGTTGAGGGTTTCGAGGTAAAAGCGCTCGTGAATTGTTTGTGTCGTTTTCATGTAGTCTGTTATTATCTCGGCTTTACAACATACTTCGTGCAAAACAGCAATTTGGTGTTTAAATACACCGAGGCTTCAACTCCAACCTAAAATTAAGCAGTGTTTCCGTACAGGACAACCCAGTAGGAAAAAGTTTAAGTGCCAAGGATTTTTTTAAAACGTCTTTTAGTGTCTTAAACATACGAGAGAAGAGACTTTCCTGTGATGTTTCCTGTGAGTTTATAATTACGCAGCCTTCTCAGTAAAAAACACAAATCGAGGTTTAAGCTCGGTGTAAAAGCGGAGTGACACAAGGACAGACGACGAGTAAAAACCAGCCGTTTAAAGTTCTTCAGTCACTTGTGAAGATCTGATGTGATTTATCTTCCATTATCAGTTCATTCTCAATAAACGTAAAGGGATCCTGGTGGTTTAGTATCTTATTCACCTGAACTACATCTTGTATTGGTTCTGTATCCTTTTTACAATAACTACAGTGACAAGATTGCCTGCTCTGGGAAAAGATATTGTGCATGCGTGATACTAGGTGGAAGAATCTGATATAGAGAGTTAAGAGATGGAAGAAAAATTAAAAAGATGGTGTTTAATATAAAGATTTCGGTGCTGCCTAAACGCAAAATGCAGAGAAAAATTAACTTTTTTGAGGTTTGGTTTCAGAGTGAATTCATTTTGATGACATCATCGGTGATGTAATGTCATGTAAGCATCAAGTTATGACCACCCCTCCATACAGTCTGGATAATTATTGTCTGTGAGTGTTACACTATTGAGATAAAATTTCTTTAACAGTGACCCGATATCACCACGGGCTCGCGAGATGTCATACTGCCGGACAGATTCACTTCTATACCCTAACAGTTTTACTCTGTGGCTGGGAGTCCATGGGAGCCAACTGGCCGAGCTCTCACAAGAGGAAGGGACAGCATACGCTCACCTCTCTGTCACTCACAGCAAGCCAATCATGGATGTCTGTGAGCACATTTATACATGGGGTGAATAGTGGTTTCCCTCTGAGTGTGTTAGACTGCCCCACAAATACACATGGCATTACAGTTCAAAAAGAGGCAGGTGGTTAGCATCGCATGTCACGGAGGGTGGTGGTCATGTGATAGGGAAGGTAATACCTGATTGTTGGGGATTGGACATGAGTAAATTAGGTTGAATGTGAGTAAAAATCCAAAAAGCTAACATTTTTACTTCTATTCCAGCTTCATCCGGACAAGGTGCGAAGAATGGAGTCTCCTTCCGTCATTAGTTAAAAAAAACATGACCTTCTAGAAAGCACCACCCACTTTAAATACTTTTGTAGTATTAATGTCCGCCGCACATCAATCCCTGAAGAAGATCTGCATATTTAGGGAAATTAATATTTCAGAATGAGTGCAGTAATCCCAGGGTGTACAACACCTGCTGTTATGGAAACTGATTGATCTAACCAATCAGCATCCAGATTTCAGTAGCACTGATAGACATGATAACTGATAATCTACGTGTTGAGCATGTTTATGCTACCAAATGTTACTTTATAGATTAAAAGCAAAAATTATCATTAAATATTCCAAATTAAACAATAGGCGTTAAAGGGGCAGTGGTGGTCTAGTGGATAGGGCGCAGGATTGCTGATCCTAAGGTTGGGGGTTCGAGTCCCCACAGGGGTGTCACTGTCCCCCCAGTGCAGCTAACTGGGTTATCAAAGGTGGGCCATGTCTCTCACTGTCTATGGTGAGAGGTTCATGTAAAAGAACCATTGCTGACTTTCGTAAAGAGTAGCTGCAAAACCGTCAGCGTGTTTCTGTCCCTTACTAAAAGGGTTGTGTCAGGTAGGGCATCCGATAAAAAAAAAAAAAAACCTATGCCAAGTCAAATGTGCGAATCAGATGATTCGCTGTGGTCACTCCCGAGAAAAAGGAAGAAGCCGAAAGGAACAAAGAAAGAAAACAATAGGCGTTAAAAACACAAACATCTCAAAACACATGCAAAGAAATGCTGTAAATAAATAAACAAATAAACAATGAAACAAAAGTACTGTACTCAGAAACCACAAATCTCCACCAAGTCCAGCAATCCTTTATAAGAAACAAAATATCAAAAATCATCTGATCTCTCAATGTTAAAGGAAGCTTTAATAAATTCAAAGATCCAGAATTTCATCCGGATAGTCTCCAAAATCTTATCTTGTCTTCCTTACTTCTTTATCCGGAACCCCACCCCAAGTAGAAACTTCAAAGAAATTGCCACATGAAGTTACTACGTGTAGCTCTGCTAACCAACTAAACACTTAAACCAGGGCAGAATATGAATCAAAATTAAAGGGGCACACAGAGTGTAAGGCACCTCTGCCAGGCACAAATGGATTACAGACACTCCCCGCTTTACGTTCATTCGTTTTACGTAAAAGTCAAATTTTGAGCTTAGCGTGCCCTCTGTAGTACGAGACGTACCTACGTAGTACGCTGACGTAATATGCTAATTACGCATGATGCTGCGTCCATTGTTTACAAACGACAGACTGAACGTCCCCTCCTTCTTCCCAGTTCACCGCGTGTTACCCTTGTGTTAAGACGTCGTCTCTGTGATCTTTGTGTTAACACTGTTTTGCGGACTTTTGAAACCCTAAGCAAATATGGTATGTCAGAAGCGTAAGCCTACTAGTGATGGTGGTAATCAGAAAAAGTGGCAAGCCATCTCATTAGAAAAGAGGATAGCTATTATAAAGAAAATTGATGCTGGCGAAAAACATGCGACTGTTGCACGTTTCTTTCAAATGGCTCCGTTGACCATCGGAACCATTTACAAACAGAAAGATCGCATCACAGAGCATGTTAAAGGTTGTGTTTGATACTGCATTTTATATTTGAGGAGTAAATTTGACTAAAATTTATTTGAAATTATTTTGCTTGAATTTAATTTATTTGAAATGAATGTTGATATTATTTGATATATTTGATATTATTTTACAATGGTATGTTTATAATAATTGATTTAGGTTTTTTTATGAGATATGGTAATGGTATTTATGGATGTATAGTACAGGATGAACATCATACGTCACTGGAACATACAGTAACTTACGTTTTTTTTCACCTTACGTTCGGCCATCCGGAACCAAACTAAAACATAAGTCGGGGAGCATCTGTATTACTTTGTATGGTTATAATGAAATGTCTCCCCCAGTGGGCATCAGATAAACATTTTGCCCCATTTTAAAGAATAGAATGTTTTTTTTCTCAGCATGATCCCATGCACATACCACCTCCAAAATGACAGGTTTGGGACGTACCACACCATATGCTGGACAAAAAAAAAATCCAAGTCTGTAGATAACTGTTTTAGTTATATTTCAAACAAAATAATTATCTAGCTAAAATCAACAAGCATGGAAAACAGCAGGAAATAACAGTATCTTCTCAAATTAGAAGTCTTTCTTCTGGCTGTTTCGACTAACTCACTGTGAAATCTGGAAGCCTTCATAATTTTTGACAGGAAAATGTTGGGTAATATGGTATTGTCTATAAACATGCAAAAAATTTTTCTGGTAACTTTTTTCCCCTCTTTCGGTTTAGTAACTTTAACCAAAAACTTCAGCTTTTGGTGTAACTTCTTACTGCCTTTGTAGAATTCAGAGAAATACTGCACAGTGAAGGATAGATCCTTCACATGGCATACTGACATAAAAGTCAAAGGTCAAGGTCAAAATATAATTGACAAAATATTATATGCAGGCATATAATTAATGAATATGAGCCTGTATATTAACTGACGAGCGTACTGTGTACTACTGGTGCTCTTCTTATTTTAACTAATGTTTGAAACTAATTGTTAATGCATTAATCAAGAATTTATCAAACAAACATCAAAAACGGTTTGTACCAATCAAAAGGTTTTTGCGCAATCATCAAAAACTTTTCCCAATAGCGTAGAACAGGGATCGGGAACTTTTTTGACTAAGAGAGCCAAAGAAAAAAAAAAAAATTAAATGTAATCCTCTGAGAGCCAAATATATTTTTTAATACTGAGACCAACAATTTTAGAGTATAATACGATCTGGATTTATTTTAAACAACATTGTTATAATGAAGTTATTGATTAATAAGAAAAATACTTTTTACTATTAATGAGACTTCTGGTGCTGCACGGTTTTGTTGATTGCTTTGTGGTCATTTTGACACGTGCTGAGGTTCATCTACATGCAGGCGTTTAAGCTTCCATCTATTATACATGACCGCAGGTTGGTCTTGATGCTTTTCAGATGTGACAGCGACTGCTCACGTGTGCATGTGGAGCCGAACGGTTAATACAACAGGACTCACACTGCAGTGTTTACTTGGCAGGAAGCGCGTCCCAAGTTTTGGCAATCAGCTGGTCCGCGGGTTGAAGTTTTTTCATTCTGTCCATTTGTATTTTGCTCGCCAGCTCTGCTTGGCTTCTTGCACATGAGCTGATCAAACTGAGGGAAATTTACCTCTTTACCCAAAAACAACTCACACAGGCTGTTGCATAATCCAATAAAATTAGAGTTTCTAGGTATCGGCCAGGCCCACACACTGGAGTACAGAAAGGATTGGCTCTCCGCTGCGTGCCACAGCCACAAGTGGCATTGAAAATGTATAGATTGAAATGCGTGAGAATTTTTTTATGCTTTTGTTTTATTTCATGGCTTTTTTCTGCATTTTTATTTAAAGGACAGCGAAATTATGTATCTGAGAGCTAGATACAGTTATCAAAAGAGCCACGTCTGGCTTGCAAGCCATAGGTTCCTGACCCCTGGTGTATAATATAGCGTAACACGACCAGTAATGGATAAAGAACCAGCCATCGGTCATTACAAAAGTTGAAGAGGGTGTGTTTTCATACAAATCAATCAGAAAATGAAAATGTGTTGGAATCAGAATCCCAGTCCTGTATTCTGATGAATTACCATCGAGCGCAGCCTTGTTTTCGCATACAGTGGCATAGTGTGAGGGCGATGAAAACCAAAACTTTACAACTGCTGTGTTTAAAGCACAGACTACAAGGTATTTTATTTATGGAGTGAATACCCGTACGACACCGTGTTCCAACAAGGTTTTGCTATTCGTACGGCATCTCGAAAACGAGATTTCGCACATGCGCGAGCTGACATCAGTCACGTGGTCAAAATGGCGATAGAACATGCGTTCCATGTCGGGGATAAAATTTTCATCAGGGTTAGGGTTATACGGGTATGGTCTGCTAAACATACGGTTGAATGATTACCTTCATTTCCACTAGGTGGCGCGTCAACGTAAATAATGGTTTAAACAATGTTTTAAAATATTATTTAAAAATTCCCTCGTAATGTTTTTCGCAAAAGGATTGCCGTACAAATAGCAAACAATAAATCCCGTACGATGCCGTACGGGTAGCCACGGCCTTTTATTTATTGTGCGGGATATTGTAGCGTAGCGGTATCGTGGTTCATTTCATCACAGTATTGGACCGATTCTAAGAACAAAAATACTACACAGAAGGAAAGATTCACAGAAATAAACAAACAAAAAAAAATAAATTTGGTGAAAAATAAATAAATATTAATTACAATAAATCTGAAACCCACAAACATGTTTTTATAATTATTTTTCATTAAGTGCCTCAGATTTAAAGGTTTGATTTTAAAATATATATAAAATTCTTCGAGTATCCTGATAGGTATGATGGAAATCGGCGCGGTTGCTATGGTTACTTCAGTTTTTTTTTTTTTTTTTTTTTTTATACAGTATTTGACGTATATTTTACGCTACTGCTGAAAATCTTCACAAGAAACTTCTGGAATAACTTCGGAATTCAGAAAAATGTGTTTTTCTAATCGCTTCCTCATCCCCTCGAGTGAAACATAACGGTCTCCTAACTCGATGAATGAGTTTAAACTCGCGGCCATGTTTAAAATGGAGAATAAATAAACATAAACATAAACATAAACAGCTGAGGGGTTTTGCGACAGTTGTGTTACTTGGCAACAGTGTTGATCGTCGCTCGCACTCTTCACTGACTCCATTATTCTTTACTTTTCCTCAGGAATCGCCTTCTCGGCTTCTCTCCCCCTCCGTCCCGCCTTCTCCTCCAAAAACAACAAAAAACTAACACAACTTTTAAAGAAAGACAGAAATAAACACATGAAACGTTACCATTTTAGCTTTCCAGGCAAATTTCATGGTGATGTTTTCTCACAGTGCATGTCAGCAGCATCAGTGCGGCGCGACGCCGTTAAATCCAGTGGGGGGAAAACCCGAAAAAAAACAGGATCGTTTAACTCCTCTTCCACTCTCCTTCTCTCTCTCTCTCTCTCTCCCCTTCTCACACGGTCTCTGAGTCCCTTCCCAACTCACTCTCTCTCTCTCTTCACCCTCTACCCACTTCCTATTCATCCTATTGTACCGAAAAACGACTGCAATAAGGCACACCGCCATTAGAGGGAGCCTCTTCGATAAATGCTAATGCTAATCTTTCTCATCAGATATGATTTTCTACAACAATAACATAAATAAAAAAATATTTATAACATCTTATCTCAACTTTATAATCCCAAAACAGCCAGGAATTTTGTAATCAAACACCTCATTCATGCAATCTAATTAAATATTTAATCCTTTACTCCATCCTGAATAAACACATTAAACATGTTTATATTGAATTCTTTACTGGTTCTGGTGCTGATCCATTGCTTGATGCTTGAACTGTATTTAGTTACACACTTATGTAAACAATCGGTTTTTTTAATCATCAGGAAATGTTAGTTCTCACTTTCAGAGCTGAGCAAGCTACAGCCAAAATTCATTGATTCATTCATTTTCTTAGATATTTAATTCTCATTAAGGTCACAGGAAGGCTGGCATCCATCTCAGCCATCTCTGGGCAAGGGCAGGGTACACTATTGACAGCTCACAAAGTCATCGCAGGGTCAACCTCTCACACCTGTGGCAACGTGGAACAGCTGATTCGCCTAATGTGGATGTTTTTGATCTGTAGAAGGAAATGGTACCTGGAGGAAACCCATGCAGGCACAGGATGAACACGCAAATTCTACACAGAAACATCTGAAGCTGGGAATCGAACCCAGGACCTTCTCACTACGAGGCAGAAGTGCTAATGACTGCACCTCTGTTACAATTATTAAAAAGCTAATCCATGTACATGTAGACTAGTAACCTACTATCCATCAGCAGTGCAGTGGTGAGCACATCTGCTTCACAGCAAGAAGGTTCCACCTTCAAGTCCTCAGCCAGCATGTTCTCCCTGTGCCTGCATGGGTTTCATGTAAGTACTCTAGATTCCCCTCATGGTCCTGACATGTATATTAGGCAAACTGGATTTTCCCAATTACTCCTAGTTATGAACAGTTGTTCATGTGTTGGCAATGGACTGGCAAGCTGTTCAAGGTTGGCTGAGACAGGCTTTGGCTTCCCTGCAACCCTAGTAGTATAACGTGGTCCAGCAAATGAATGAAAGAATGAGTATCTGTGCTACTGTGTTTACTGTTGATTATGCGAGCGGCCATATTAATTTAACATGACTTGCTGAACTCTGTGTCGAGGAGGTCTCTGACTTTTCAAGATGGAATTCCCAGTTGAACACAGAAGCAGCTTTTACATCATTTCGATGTGACAGTCTTTACTCTTGTAATATGTCCACTTGTCACACCATCATATGATTATTTTTTGCAGAAAACATCGTTGCAGGATTGTTTAATCAGTTCAAAAGTCCGCCCTCAATGACACAGAAAATCCTGTCCCTTAGCAAAACTATGGCATAAGAATTGAATAGCTCTGTTCCGAGTTCTGCTCGGTGTGTGTGTGTGTGTGTGTGTGTGTGTGTGTGTGTGTGTGTCCTAATAGGACAAAGCATCAGAGTTAAGAAACACAATGTAAGGAAGACTGACGCTTCGGCCTGATTGTTTCAGTAGAGAAACATTCTGAGCTATTTACGTGCTGTGGCGCACACACACACACACACACACACACACACACACACACACACACACACACACACACACACACACACACACACACACACACACACACACACACACACACACACACAAGGATGTTAGTGTATGTACATGTCTCTTCCTTCTCAATCTTACATTACCCACGTCATCCCAGCCAAGTGTCTCATGCCCTGCTGATCACACACAGCCGTGATGTGTGGGTAAGATGTGCATGTCTGTGTGTGTGCAATTGTGCGTATGATCAACAAGGGGGGTCATGCAAAAAAGGTCATGTTAGGGTTGGGGAGGCCCAGGGGAAACCCATGCTTTAGTTCCCAGACCCTCAGAACCAGAGCTTACACAAACACACACACACACACACACACACACACACACACACACACACACACACACACACATATACACACACACACACACAAGAGTGCT
>CM045749.1:5854228-5874228 GCA_024760905.1 Plotosus lineatus
TGAGGTTGGAACTACCAGGCAGAAGGCCTAGAGGAAGACGAAGATTTATGGATGTGATGAAGGAGGACATGAAGGTAGTTGGTGTAAGAGTAGAAGATGCAGAAGGACAGGCTGAGATGGAGAGAGATGATTCGCTGTGGCGACCCCTGAAGGGAGTAAATATAAATTATAATTATTTGTTTAATAATATATAGTTTTAACTTCTTAAAAGAATAGAGCAACTGACTCAAAGCACCAACTGAATTGTCCAGCTCTACACCTTTAGATATACATACATATTTATGCATATCATATCTGCACATTTATTCTATTCCATACTCCATCTCCATATGCCTGTCTGGAGCCAAACAAACAGGAAATGTGTGTGAACGAGCTGCAAGTGTGTATATGAGGTGCATGACATAACTGGCTGTTGCCATAGAGATCAAGCTGGTAGTTACCGACAGTTACAGTACCTTTTAACTAAAAAAAAGTCGACAGTGCATGTCTCGCTTTAGGACTTCTGATCTGGAAACTGTATTTCCCATCACAATGAGGCTGACAGTGTTTGAGATCCAAGAATTTTGTGAACACAGTGATAAAAATTATTCTGTTGTCCTGAGAAGGATATTAGAAAAGTTGTGATATAAAAATGACCCTCGTGAGGACTTTAAATGATTTCAAACAAAGTCTTGTATTGACTTCTATATAGGGATTCACGGTACAGCTGTCAGTCAGAGGCTCGCCAATTAACTTCGACAAGTCGTGTTGATTCAAAATTTACAGGATCAGACCCAGCACACATTTTCCTCTGTTAGAATATAAAATTTACTGATGTAGAGTGCCCCGCCCTGAATCGCCACCTTATCGTGGTGGAGGGGTTTGCGTGACCTAATGATCCTAGGAGCTATGTTGTCGGGGGAAAATGCCCCTGGTAGGGTCACCCAAGGCAAACAGGTCCGGGGTGAAGGTCCAGGCAGTGCGATTCAAAAAACCCCTGACACATGAGAGAGCACAGGAAGCAGTCTCCCTTGCCCGGACGCGGGTCACCGCGGTTCCCTCCTGGAGCCAGGCCCAGGAGGGGCTCAAGGCGAGCAGCCTGGTGGTCGGGCTTATGCCCATGGAGCCTGGCCGGGCCTAGCCCGAAAAGGAGACATGGGTCCGCCCTCCCATGGACCCACCACCCGTGGGAGGAGTTTTAGGGGTCAGGTGCAGTGTGAGTTGGGTGGCAGCCAAAGGCATGGGTTCTGTCGGACCGATCCTCGGCTACATACTCTGACCCTCGGGACATGGAATGTCACCTCTCTGGAGGGGAAAGGAGCCTAATGTGGTGCGTGAGGTGGAGAGATACTGACTAGATATAGTCGGGCTCACCTCAACGCATAGCTTGGGCTCTGGAACCATCCATCTCGAAAGAGGCTGGACCTTCTTCTATTCTGGAGTTGCTCATGGGGAGAAGCGGCGAGCCGGTGTGGGGATTCTTGTTGCCCCCCCGTCTCGGTGCCTAAATGTTGGGGTTCTCCCCGGCTGACAAAAGGGTAGCTTCCCTCCGTCTTCGGGTGGGGGGACGGGTCCTGACTGTTATTTGTGCTTATGCACCAAATGACAGTTCAGAGTACCCACCCGTTTTGGAGTCTTTGGGGAGGGTGTTGGAGAACGCTCCCTCGGGAGACTCGCTTGTTGTCTTGGGAGACTTCAACGCCCATGTGGGCAATGATAGTGTGACCTGGAACGGTGTGATCGGTAGGTACGGCCTCTCTAGTCTGAATCCGAATGGTGTTTCGTTGTTGGACTTCTGTGCTCATCATAGTTTGTCTATCACGAACACCATGTTCGAACATAAGGCTGAATCCGAATGGGCTATGTTTCGTGCCTCCATTGCTGAGGCGGCAGCCCATAGCTGTGGCCGTAAGGTCGTCGGTGCTTGTCGTGGCGGCAATCCCCGAACCCGGTGGTGGACACCTGCATTGAAGGGGGCCGTCCAGCTGAAGAAGGAGACCTATCGGGTTTTGTTCGCCTGTGGGACTCCTGAGGCAGAAAAAGGGGAACCGGCAGGCCAAACATGCTGCAGCCTAGGCTGTCGCAGATGCAAAATCTCGTGCATAGGAGGAGTTCAGTGAGGGCCTGGAGAGTGATTATCGGTTGGCCTCAAAAAGGTTCTGGGCCACCATCCGACGCCTCAGGAGGGGGAAGCAGTTCTTCACAAACGCTGTTTACAGTGGAGGTAGGGAGCTGCTTACCTTGACTGGGGATGTTGTCGAGAGGTGGAGGGAATACTTTGAGGACCTCCTCAATCCCACCAACACGCCCTCCGTGGAGGAGGAAGACCCTGGGGGTTCGGGTGAGGGTCCGCCCATCACTGGAGTGGAGGTCACTGAGGTTGTCAAAAAGCTCCTCGGTGGTCGAGCTCCGGGGTTGGACGAGATCCGCCCGGAATATCTCAGGGCTCTGGATGTTGTAGGACTGTCTTGGTTGACACGTCTCTGCAACATCGCGTGTTCCTCAGGGGCTGTACCTCTGGATTGGCAAACTGGGGTGGTGGTCCCAATTTTTAAGAAGGGGAACCGGAGGGTGTGTTCCAATTATCGGGGAATTACACTCCTCAGCCAACCTGGGAAAGTCTATGCAGGGGTACTAGAGAGGAGGATCCGACTGATAGTCAAACCTCGGATTCAGGAGGAACAATGTGGTTTTCGTCCTGGCCGCAGCACTCTTGACCAACTCTATATGCTCCACAGGATTCTGGAGGGGGCATGGGAGTTTGCCCAATCTGTCCACATGTGCTTTGTGGATTTGGAGAAGGCTTTCGACCGTGTCCCTCGAACGATCTTGTGGGGCGTGCTCCGAGAGTACATATTGGTCCGTATTGGTAACAGCAGGTCGGATTCGTTTCCAGTGGGAGTTGGAGTCCGCCAAGGCTGTCCTTTGTCACCGATTCTGTTCATAATTTTTATGGACAGAATTTCTAGGTGCAGTCGAGGCGATGAGGGGTTCTGGTTTGGTGGCCAACGGATATCATCTCTGCTTTTTGCGGATGATGTTGTCCTTTTGGCTTCATCAAGTCGGGACCTCCAGCTCTCATTGAAGCGATTCGCAGCCGAGTGCGAAGCAGCCGGGATGAAGATCAGTACTTCCAAGTCCGAGGCCATGGTTCTCAGTCGGACAATGGTGGAATGCACCCTCCGGGTCGGGAATGAGGTCCTGCCCCAAGTGGAGGAGTTTCAGTATCTTGGGGTCTTGTTTACGAGTGAGGGAAGGTTGGAGCGAGAGATCGACAGATGGATCGCTGCAGCCTCTGCTGTTAAGCAGTGCCTGTACTAGTCCGTCGTGGTAAAGAAGGAGCTGAGCCGCAAGGCGAAGCTCTTAGTTTACCAGTTGATCGACGTTCCAACCCTCACCTATGGTCACGAGCTTTGGGTAATGACCGAAAGAACAAGATCACGGATACAAGCGGCTGAAATGAGCTTCCTTCGCCGGGTGGCCGGGTTCTCCCTTAGAGCTAAGGTGAGAAGCTCCACCATCTGGGGAGAACTTGGAGTAGATCCGCTGCTCCTCCGCATTGAGAGGGGCCAGTTGAGGTGGCTCGAGCATCTGGTCAGACACCTCCCTGGTGTGGTGTTTCGGGCATGTCCAACCGGGAAGAGACCCCGGGGTCGACCTAGAACACGCTGGAGGGACTATGTCTCTCGGCTTGTCTGGGACCGCCTCGGTGTCCCCCCGGGAGAGTTGGAGGAAGTGGCTCGGAAGAGGGACGTCTGGACCTCTTTGCTTAGGTTGATGCCCCCGCGACCCGACCCTGGACTAAGCGGAAGATGATGATGATGATGATGTCGAGTGAAAATTATGTGAGTCGGAGTCTTCTGGTTTTTTTCACACTCTGCTGATGACATCACCCACTCTACCGCAGAACATTCCACAATTTATTACAACAAAAGTAATAACACAGGGCTCTGAGGGACGTATCAACAGGGTGAGTAACTGTTAACCCAAAGATCGCAAGGTCGAATCCAGGTTGATGCCAGAGCCATCTGTGAGTCCATGAGTCCGTAGGGGCTGATTGGGCAAGTTCTCATGGAAGGGTGGTATGGTATACACTAACTTCCCTGTCACTCACAGCGATCACCGCCATGGTGATCATGGGTGTCTGTGAGCTCAGTTGTATGAGGGGTTGTTAATTCATTCCTCTGAGTGTGCTAGACCGGCCCCAAATACGCATGGGGCGGAGAAAATGGAGAAAAATGTAAAAAACCCCAAAAAAGTAAGAGCATATACTCCGCACACTGAGATGAACTTTCATCGTGACGCAAATAAAATGAAAAGAGAAAAGTAAAGATAACTGCTCTAAATCATAGGAACATAATAATCATTCACAGTATGATTATGATTATTATTATGATTATTGTTGTTGTTGTTGTTAATAATAATAATAATAAAAAGAATTTTTAACACAACACTTTTTAAAGTTTTCTCTCTCTTTTTAACGTTCCCTAAAAGGTAGCGTTTCCACGTGTAAACAAAAATTTGAATAAAGTGGGAACTGCTGGATCTCTTAAAGGGGACCTGTGGAGAAATTGTATTACTAGCCCTTTAAAATGATCAGGTATCAGTGGTTCCATCGTGCAACATCAGTACTGCTTGCTTTTCCGAGTAAAACATGAGCGCTGCCACACTGCTATCACTACCAGGCATGCGCAGTCACACGTTGTTTCCTCAGTGGCAGTTCCAGCCCTGCTTCAGTTCACTTCATTTTCTGTAGCAGCTTAATCCTAATTAGGGTCTTGGGGAGGCTGGCGCCCATCCTAGCCGACTCCGGGCCAGGGCGGAGTACACCCCGGACAGCTCGCCAGGCCATCGCAGGGCAGGAATATGCAGATGGCTTTGCAGCTACTCTTTCTGAAAGTCAGCAACGGTTCTTTCACATGAACCTCCCACCATGGACAGTGAGAGACATGGCCGGCCTCTGATAACCCAGTTAGCTGCACTCGGGGGACAGTGACAACCTTGTGGAGAGTGGGACTTGAACCCCCAACCTATGGATCAGCAATCCAGCGCCCTATGCCACTAGGCCACCACTTCCCCTCCAGCCCTGGTACTGATGGGAATTTGTTGTTTTGTCCTATTGGCAGTGCTGTGTGTAGCAGACAGTGAGTGAGTGAGTGGGTGTTACGTCTTTGGGGTCTCCAACTTGGTCCAGCCAGCATCTGCCTCCCTTGCCTGTTGACGTTACCTAAAGCAGTGACGGAATCTTGTCTGGTTAATTCCACTAATGAAGTATTTTATTGAAGTCTGATGGTGTAGAAGTTTAAATTGGACATGATGCTACACGATGCTAGATAATGCTAGCCTGTCTACATCAGTTGCTAATGTTTACCCCAGGACGTCCACAATTTCAATGATTTGAGAGAATCGTGTTGAACGTCGGGTCATGGGTTCGAATCATGATGATCTCGAGGGAATCTGGTGGATTCAGGATCATGCAGCTCCACATTTTTTTGAGTCTGAGAGATCGCGGACATCAGCTCCGTTACTTATCATGACATTTTAAAATATAAATATAAATAAATATTTATGAGAATAAATATCTCATAATTTGCTTTCTGTCACAAGTATAACTATTTAATTTGTAGAATTCTCTAATAAAAGTTCACTGGAGTTCTTGTATTTCACTAAAGCAGGGTCGGCTTGCTATGAGTTGTGCGTCTGAACGCTAGTCAGTTACGAGAGGATTAGAGACTCCAGGGCTTTGTTTAAAAAAAATAAAAACGTGTGACTTTAAAACGAGTCCTCGCTGAGAAAACGCTGATATCAGCATCTGTGCAGAAAAACACTGGTGATGTGAGCTGCTTATAAATCTCTTCTTTTCATGTTTAATATGGCTAAAGGTCAACCGGGCAACCAATCAGTGCACAGCAGGACATGAATTCCAGCCGAAGGACCTGACATGTGATATACCTTTACCATCTAGCTGTGTTTTCATTTATATATTTATATACGTATTCATTCACTTTCTGAATCATTAATTAGGGTCGTGGCGAGGCTGGTGCCCATATCAGCCGACTCTGGACAAGGGCGGGGCACACCCTGTGTAGCAATAGCAGTAGTAAGATCAGCCAGTTATTACGTCTTGTGCTAAAACAGAGATAACGAGGACCATAACTCGGGGCAATAATCCTTCCGGACCTCCAACAGACTCCTGAATCAGCTCTTCACAGAAAACTACCAGAGACAGTTCATACAGAAACACAGCCAGGCGCTCCCCCTCTCTGTCTCTCTCTCTCTCTCTCTCTCTCTCACACTCCCTCTCTCTCTCTCACACTCTCTCTCTCTCTCTCTCTCTCTCTCACACACACACACACACACACACACACACACACACACACACACACACTCCCTCTCTCTCTCTCTCTCTCTCTCTCTCTCTCTCCTCTCCTCTCTCTCTTACTCCTTTGCTCTCTCCCTCTCTCTCTGTCTCTCCCCCTCTCACTCCCTTTCTCTCACTCACTCCCCCTCTCTCGCTCACACACACACACACACACACACACACACACACACACACACACACACACACACACGCCCTCCCTCTCACTCCCTCACACACTCTCTCTCTCTCTCTCACACACACACTCTCATCCCCTCTCACCCCTCTCCCCCTCTCAGTCTCTCACCCCTATCTCACTCTATCTCACCCCTCTCCCCCTTTCTCACTCCCTCCCTCTCTCTCTCTCTCTCTCTCTCTTTCACACACACACACACACACACACACACACTCTCTCTCTCTCTCTCTCTCTCTCTCTGTCTCACTCCACTCACTCACTCTCTCACTCCCTCCCTCTCTCTCTCTTACTCCTTTGCTCTCTCCCCTCTCACTCACTCACTCACTCACTCACTCTCTCTCTCTCTCTCTCTCTCTCTCTCTCTCACGCTCATCCCCCTTTCTCACCCCCTTCTCTCACCCCCTCTTCCGCCCCCTCTCCCCCTCTCTGTGTGTGTCTCTCTCTCTCTCTCTCTCTCTCTCTCTCTATATATATATATATATATATATATATATATATATATATATCACTCTTTCTCTCTCTCTCACTTCGTCTCTCCCTCTCCCTCCCTCTCTCACTCTTGCTCCCTCTCTCCCCCTCTCTCTTTTGCTCTTTCTCTCTCTCTCGCTCTCTCTCTGTTCTTGTGGAGGAATCTCTTTTTTCTTTTTCAGTTTTTCTACACGTACTCGATCCAGTATCTTCACTCTCACTCTCCTCGGCTGTCCGTTGCTTGTTTATTTGTTATTTTTGCTGACAGTGTCCTTAAAAAAGAAATTCAGCCCAAAGGCAAGCAATGTAATCAATGATTAAAATAATGACACACGTCTCTGGAGCACAGTTTCCTGTTTGAAGATTGATAGAACCATCCGCGGAGGACGCAGGCGTGTTGAAACCGTTGTGGTTTAATAAATGGACGTGTGGGTTTTAAACAGCTCCATGTGGTATGTTTCTTTCTATTCATTGCCACCTGACGCCATAAAAGCCACTGTGCTAATGCTAGATACCTCTAAACCATTTTTAAGACAGATGATCTTCAACCGGGGCAGTGGTGGGTCGGTGGTAAGGTGCTGGATTACCGATCCCAAGGCTAGGGGTTCAAGTCCCACTGTCAATGGCTGTCACTGCTGTCCCCTCCAGTGCAGCTAACTGGGTTACCAAAGGCCTGCCATGTCACTGACTGTGGTGAAAGGTTCATATGAAGAACCATTGCTCTTTTGTAGAGGAGCTGCCCAGTGATGGCCTGGTGAACTGTCCGGACCTCACACTAATGGGTGAAATGGGTGATACCGATCATGATCCCGATTTGCCCCGAACATATTCCAGAGGGTGAGATAGGGGCCAGCCTCCTCATGACCCTAATTAGGATTAAGAGATTCAGAAAATGAATGACCTATTTTCAACCCTTTTTTCCACTTGATTTGAAGCTACCAACATAAATCCACACTTGTTTGTGTAGTCGTAGAAACAAGTACATACTGGAAGCCCGGTGCTGGGTGTTTAAAAAAAGGTGTTGGCTGTACCAAATTGCCCCGAATTGTAAGTGTGAGTTGTTATGTCTTTGTGTTTGTGTGTGTGTTGGGACAGTGATCGACAGGCAAGCTGTTCAGGGTGTACTCCACTTTCACTCAGTGTGGGCTGAGATAGGCTCCAGCCTCCCCTCTACATGAGTAGTATTAAGTGGTTTGAAAACATGAATGGCTGAATGAATAGTAAGTGAAGCCATGAATGTGATGTGCGAATTTTTTGCTTCTTTTTGTTCTCTCTTCTTTTGTGCGCTTGTATTGGGTGAAAGTATGCAAATGTAAATGTCAGACTGGTGAAATGGATAATCTATCATCTGCTGCATGAGAGTCTGTTGAGTCATACTGCAGATGGCATTGTGGGATAGAAGTGAGAAAGTAGGAGTGATGCCGTGGTCCTGCATTGCACCGCAGTCTCCAGGATTTGATGTAGGAGGAGGTGAACGGAGATGTCTGCACCAGAAATAAATTTTTTCTGACTCACTAAATTACACCTCTCTCGCTCTCTCTCTCTCTCTCTCTCTCTCTCTCTCTCTCTTGCTCTCGCTCTCTGACTCATCGGTTGTGCTTATGTAACTCGAAGGCTCATTTGCAGAGGTGCTGCTTCAGGTCACTCCACCACCTTTCACACTAACACATTTCATGCGTCTTCCGAGCGACAAGCGTTCCTCAATTACGGCAGCTAGTTGATCACATGACAAGCTGTTTAATTTAAAGCTATTGCCAATAAAACAACTTGACAGCTCTACACCCTCTTCCTGAAGGGCGTACACCACACTCAGAGCCAACATGACATTTACAGCCAGTTGTTGGCTGGTGTTTGTAATTAACGCCTCAAAATGTCCCGAACCCGACCTTTATTTTTTATTTTTATTCACTGCTCCAGTAACAACACATTCATCAACGAAACGTGGACCAACATCGAAGCAAACCGATGTGAGCTTTTGTTTCATTTCGTCATCAGTAAATCAGTGAAGGATCGGCTTTGGTGGAGATTTACTCGTTTGTTGTTCAGTAAATCAGTGGAGGACAGCACGAGCACGGTGGTGTAGTGGGTAGCATGTCTGCCTCACAGCAAGATGGTCCCGGGTTTGAGGTCTGGGCCTGACGAAGATCTTTGTGTGTCGAGGTTGTGTGTTCTCCCTTCACTTCTCCAAGAGTTTCCTCCCACAGGTCAAGGACACTCTCATTACACTAATTGGCTGTTACAAGGTGCCCCAAGGTGTGTGTTGGCCCTGTGATGGATTGGCAACTGGCCCCTAACCCTAGTAGGATTAAACGCTTCTTCAAATGAATGAATAAATTAACGAGTGAATGAATTAATAAATTAATGAATCAGTGAATCATTTGGTCATGACAGAAATTCACTCATCTGACATTCATCGGTGGCTGTGGCTCCAGAGATGACCAGTGAAGCCAGTCTAGATTCGGAAACCTCGGCCACATGTGGGACACAAGTGGGTGGGAAGTGTCATGGCCGGGGCTGCTGCTCGGCCCATTGCACCTTGACGATGCGCCTGACTACACGCCGTGTGTGGATCATGTGGTTTTGCTGCCCCCTGCAGGTTATTATGGAGTAACACAGAGGAATTTCTCTTAACTATTTAATACCTATTCTGTCTTATTTCCTCCCAAATCTCATGGTACAGTATTTCCTCCTAGAGCTGAATCCGTTCATCCCAGAAAAAAAAAGAGAGCCCGAACCGTAGGATAGTTTCAGAATTGGAAGAGTGTACAGGTGAGGAAGCTGTACAGAATAAATTACCCAAGTGACACTACATTCTTTTATTCATTCATTTATTCATTTTCTAAGTTGCATTATCCTAGTTAGGGTCGTGGGGAGGATGGTGCCCACCTGAGCCGACTCTGGGCAAAGGCTGGGTCCTCCTTGGACAGCTTTCCAGGCCTTCGCAGAGCGTTGGACTGTACAATAAAACGGACTAATCCGAGGAAACCTATGCGAGCACACATGCGCCCAGACACTGATATTTCTATTAAGAAAACCAGCAAACACAAGAATAATGCTCACTACTTCCTCCTGAGCTTGTAAACTTTATACCCCCATTTCACTGGAGCACGGCATGCAATGATTGTAGCGGAAAGGCGCAGTCTACCGAAGAGCTTCGGCATTTTCGCACGGAAAATGGGTGAAAACCCTACGGAAAAGTGAAAATTCTTACACTCTCGGAATACTTTTGGCACGTTCACGGCATGTGCAGAACAGGCACGGCAAAGTACGGCAAAACTACAATACAACTTTGGAATAAGTACGGAAAAGCGCACGGATGAACTGCGGAACAAATACGAATAGGTACGGATTGCAATGGAAGACTTCCGGATAATTCACGGATCGTTCCCGGAAAGCACGGAACACTCGAGGAATAACTACAGCACTAATCCATTCGAGAAGGAAGAGCTTCGGAATGATTGCGGAAACAAATGGAATGAGAGCGGAACGTTTATGATCAACACGGAATGACTGAGGAATACCCGGTGTAACCACGTTTCAATCCGGAAAACTCAGCAAAGATCAAAGGATTTGTCCCTGATTCTGCATATAAATGCACGGAAGACGTACTGGAAACACTTCAAGAAGCTCTCCCAAAATGGACAAGGCTAGAGAAAAGGCTGACTTGGGACTGCTCCACATGCTGCTGTTGCTTCACAAATACAACGAGACATTGTCATCGACCGCAGAAGACGAGAAAAGCGAAGGAAATACACACCCAAACGCTCCTGGGTACGTCCATGGCTGAGGGTAGAACCCGCACAGGACTCACTCAGTCCTCCTCTAGATATTTCTGAGAAACTTAGCCTAGGTTTCCCACAAATAGATGGAAATCTTCCTGTTTCACCCTTACAATAGCTTCGTCTATTTGATGGCCAGGTAAAAGATAAAAATAAAAAAGCCCTAGTGCTTCATTTCAAGGCGTCACCAGATGTGGTGAAGATTTCTGTTCTTCTCCCTTCAGGTCGGTTCATCTATTGGGTGTGTGGTGCGTTTCAGAGCGTCATCCGGGCTTTATTCCGACTCCCCAATCCCTCGGATCGAGTCTGTGCTGGATGAGCATGCACTTGAACCCGTGTTTAAGATGCGCTGATCTCTGAACCCTGCTTCGTATTTGCTTGATCATTTGTTTTAAGGCGGTGCATTAAACATGGTTGTGCGTGCGGCGCGCTTTCTCGATCGGTCTTCAGGGGCCATGTCTTGATGGCACACCATGACTATTTCTCCTTCTTCTGATTCACCGATCCACTGCTGATTGTGGTTTGCTTGAGACTTCGATTGGGTCTGCATGATCATCCTCCTCATGCCGATGATCACGTGCGCGCGGACGGAGTAGAGAGCGCGCCGCATGCACAGCCAAAGTGAGGGGCAAAGCACCTGGCAAGTGCTCGGTCTGAGATCAGCGATCCTGTGCCTTATATATAGCCTATATTTACACGCCCCTTCATAGACTTAATAAAGAAAATTTCCTTTAGATGAAAGAAAGGAGGTATGACCTATGACCCAGCGATGACATCCCAGGCATGCACTGCACACGACTGAAGCTGAGAAAGGCCCCAAGTACACAGCCTCAGTTTCTAAATTTCAATCTCAAAATGGCTTCATGTTGATACTGTGGGATTCCGTGGGATGATGTTTCCCGGCCACATATCCAGCCAGTGGTTTCGAGACTCTATAGACGTTTAAGTGCACAAACCACTTAATCCTACATGGCGAGGTTGGCGCTTATCTCGGCTAATGCTGGATGTAGGCAGTGTACACCCATGAAATTCTGGACAGACCATTGCAGGGTTAACACCCACCCACATCTGGGGGCAATTTGGAACAGCCAATTGGCCTAATGTGCAGGTCTTTGGAATCTGAAAAGAAACTGGCAAGAAGGCTGGGACTTGAACCCAGAACCTTTCTACATTGAGGCAGATGTGCTAAACACTATGGTACCTTGTCACCCATCAACACAGACAAAGAGAAAGAGAGAGAGAGAGAGAGAGAGAGAGAGAGAAAGATAAACGGACACAAGCACATATTTACTTTTTTATTTAGTACCTGCACCCTGATAGACATCATGTTTGGTCAGAAAATGTAGTGTGTGTGTGTGTGTGTGTGTGTGTGTGTGTGTGTGTGTGTGTGTGTACGCGCATGCGTGTGTGTGTATGTGTTGTACTATAACTGTGGGTGTCTGTCTGTACTTATGGGCATCTTACAACATCCTCCAGGGATAGATCTACAGACAAGCAGACAGAAAGACAATCCAGCGAGACATTTCTGGTAATAAATAAAAGGGGTTTATAACAGGAGCCTCCGTCCCCGTCTTGCTCCGCCGATGTTAGCTAAACATGTCTTAGCATCTCAGCCTGCTGTAATGCTATTGGCTAAAACCAGCAGATGGGGACAGTAGCTGATGGGTGATGATTGTGATTTGATTGTCCAGTGGAAGAGTGAGCTTGTTGGTGTGTGCGCGTGTGTGTGTCTACATTTCTCCATCCAGGCTTGAAGATGTTTCAACACTCATCTGAAGTTCTTCATCAGGAACTTTCCGAACAATTAATATTTACGAACATCCTGACACATGGAATTAGTTTGCTAGTCTAGTCCAGCTTACGATTTTAAGGTCAGCGCACAGTGTAGTCCATGATGTGAGAAGGTTAAGGGCCTTACACAAGGGCCAAGCAATGGGAGCTTGGTGGTAGTGGGGTTTGAACCAATAAAGTTCTGATCAGTAACCCAGAGTCCCCACCTTTGAACCCTCACTCCCCTAAAGCACCGGGTAGCATCACACACTCTGAATCTTGGACCTCTGACCATGGATGACCGTGACATGATTGGGATTCAAACTCATCTTCTCTGGACCAGAGGGTAAACAATTTTATACTGCACCACCCAGAAGCCATCAGTGAGCTGCTCAGAAACTGGGAATCTTAGACAAAATCCATATTTTTCTTCTTGCTAACCAGTAAAGTCTGGACCTTCAGAATCTTGGTTCTTCCTCTTCCTACCTCATGACCCCTGGCATTCAACTGCTGCCTCGAGCCGAACAAATCTCCCTTCCACTGAGCTGATGAAGAACTTTGAGCGAGTAGTAAAACATCTTTCAGATCCTAGTGCAGCCTGCTTTTTAGACGTCCTCTAGTAGTCTATAATTTAGAGAGCTAAACACCTTCACCGACACCGAGTGTTTTCATAGTTCGTCTCGTGATGCACGGGCAGCAGGGGGTGGCGTTTCCCCAGTCACGCTGTTCTGGGCAACGGGCCGAATGCTGCCCTGCTGGGAGGTTTTCTGAGCATGCGTTTGGTCCCAGTCTGTACTGACAGCCTCATCGTCCCAGATGGTGGACGTCTCAGTGTCACTGAAGTAACCCGGCTCGCCCGTGTAGTGTGTCGGGTAAACCAGCAACGGCTCTACCGAGAACGCTCGCAAATCCCTTGGCTCGAAGTGGGACATGTAGGCCGTACTGCAAGAAAGAGAAAAGTAGTTTTAAGTTGGACCAATCTGATTGCAGATAAATATTAAGTGAACGCACAGACAGACAGACAGACGGATAGACAGACAGATAGATAGGGAAGCTCCTGTCTCCTTGCAACACTAGTAGGATAAAATGTTTTGGTAAATGGATGGATGAATGAAATGATTCCTTCAGAACAAAATCAAAATCCTTCATTCTAATTATATAACGAAGATACGTGTCCCTGTGATCTACTCGGCCTTGTGATCTACCTGTCCCTGTGATCTACCTGTTCTCATAATCTACATGTCCTTCTGATTTACCTGTCCTTATAAGCTACCTGTCCTCACGGTCTACCTGTCTATGTAGTGTACCTGCCCTCATGGTCTACCTGTCCTCATGGTCTACCTGTCCTCACGGTCTACCTGTCTATGTGGTGTACCTGTCCTCATGGTCTACCTGTCCTCACGGTCTAACTGTCTATGTGGTGTACCTGTCCTCATGGTCTACCTGTCCTCACGGTCTACCTGTATATGTGATGTACCTGTCCTCACGGTCTACCTGTCCTCACGGTCTACCTGTCTATGTGGTGTACCTGTCCTTATGATCTATCTGTCCTCATGATCTACACATCCTCACGATCTACCTGTCCTTATAATCTACCTGTCTGTATTACAATTTACCTGTCCTTGCGGTCTACCTGGCCTCATAATCTACCTGCCCTCATAATCTGTCCTTGTGATCTACATGTCCCTATAATATACCTCTCTTTACAATATACCTGTAATCTATTCCAGATGCCTTCACAACTTCTACAAGTCACCAATCAAAACTATCGTCCACCGCAGTCCTGATACAGTATTTACAAGCTGCGTCTCCATATTCTACTTCTGCCATTCCAGTTCAGTCTCGACACAGTCTCCCTCATTTGGACTTGGATTTGACTTGTCTTGGTCACAGACTTGTCTTGGACTTGATTCAACAAAGACAGGTTTGACTGCTGCTGTCAAAAACACGTGAATGTCCAGTGATCTGACTGTGAAAAACCTCAGTCTCTAAAAATAAGAAATCAGCACTTTAAAATTGTTCATGTGAAATTCATGAAGTAAACAATGTCTTCTATGTTTGATTTATCTCCGTTTATCTCTCACAGTCTTCATCTAGGAAAGTCTGAGTGTTTGCAATACTGGAGCTTATAACTCTTTCTCTCTCTCTCTCTCTCTCTCTCTCTCTCTCTCTCTCTCATGTCTCTCTATGTCTCATTCTTTCTCCCTGTCTCTCTCTCTCTCTCTCTCCTTGTCTTTTTCTCATTGTCTCACTCTCTTCCTGTCTCTCCCTCTCTTTTCTCTCTCTCTCTCTCTCTCTCTCTCTCTCACACACACACACACACACACACTTTCTCTTATGTTCCTCTCATTCTCTCTATCTCTTTGTATCGCTCTCTTTCTCTGCCTCTCGCGCTCTCTCTCTCTCTCTCTCTGTCTCTTTCTCTCATTCTCTCTCTCGCTGTCTATCGCTCACAAACAGAACCTGCAGTGTATTTATGTAGTAATCCATCCTCCTTTGCAAAGTCCCTTTCCTGGACTTTGTGAGTTCTATCAATGGGACTGCTGTGTCGTCAAAGAAGGAAGCAGGAACAGCCGATATGCCTCCTGACATTCCTCCGAGAGAGCAACATAGAGAAAGAGAGAGAGAGCGAAAGAGAGAGAGAGAGAGAGAGAGAGAGAAAGGTGGTCTTTCAGTCTCCAGTGTTTTCAGGAGGAGCATGTGGAACCCAGTCAGGAACCGTGACTACAATTATCATCAAGTGCAGAACACGGCTAACCGTCACTTTTTGCTTTGAAACGCTTACCAGAATAGTTATTTTCTCTGTTTATCTGGATACGGATTAAAGTGAATTTATCTTTCACTTTAGATATTTCACAAGTTGTAAATAAGTCTTAGGCGAATCCTACTAGCATTGTGGGAAAGCTGGGATGATATGGAACCTATTTCAGCCGACACTGGGCGAAGATGTGGCACTCCTGAACAGCTCGCCAGACCAACACAGGGACAACACACACACACACACACACACACACACACACACACACACACACACACACACACACACACACACACACACACACACACACACACAAAAAAACCCAAAACAAAACACCATTTACACTCAAGTTCACACCCGGGGAAATTTGGAAAAGCCAATTAGCGTACTATGCATGTCCTTTGGACTGTGGGAGGAAACCAGATCACATGGAGGAAACCCTCATTAAACACAGGAAGAACATGGAAGAACTCCACACAGAAATGACACAGCCTTGGAATAGAAGCCACGACCTTCTTGCTGTTCACAGCATTGCGTCTGAACTTTAGAGACCCACCATAAGGAAGGAAGGAAAAACAAGGAAAAAGGTAAAAGGAGGAGCTGAAGGAGGGAAAGGCACTGAAGGTGAGAGAGAGTGAGGGGGAGGGAAAGTGAGAGGGAGGGAAAGAGCACAAGAAAGAGAGACAGAGAGGGAGCGAGAGGGAAAGAAAGAGAGAAAATGAGATGGACAGAGAGAAATCCGGTTGCAGGAACAGATGAGATGAAAAAGAGGTTCCATGGGACCCAGCAGGGGAACTGTACTCATGTTTGCTCACTGGACAATCGAATACTGTACAGTTGCGTGTGTGTGTGTGTGTGTGTGTGTGTGTGTGTGTGTGTGTGTGTGTGTGTGAGAGAGAGAGAGAGAGAGAGAGAGAGTTTGTGTATACGTGTGTGTGTGTGTGTGTGTGTGTGTGTGTGTGACAGAGAGTGTGTATATCTGAGTGTATCCATGTCTGTGTATCTGTGAGTGAGTGCATGTGTATGAGAGAGAGAGAGAGTTTGTGTATACGTGTGTGTGTGTGTGTGTGTGTGTGTGTGACAGAGTTTGTGTGTGTGTGTGCGCGTGTAAGTGTGCATGTGTGTGTGTGCGTGCGTGCTAAACTGGGGACTCTTATTACTGATCACCATCCAGAGGTTATGTAAACAAAAAATATATTAATTTTTAAAACAAAATAAATTCTATGCAAAAATAAAAACAAAATGATGTCATACCATCCTCACCCTGTCTCATCACCTCTCATGTGCTTTATTTCTTCATCTATCCAGCCATTCATCCACCCATCCATTCATCTACTGTTTTATCATCCCTGCATCATCAACCCATTATTCTATACATCCACCCATTTTTTACTCTTCCATTCCATATTCACTCTATCATCTACCATCTGTTCATCCATCCATCCATCTGTCTGTCCCTGTTCAACCATGCATCTATCTACCATTTCACTTCTTCATCCATTCATCTGTCTGTCCATTCATCCATCCTTCAAACTGGTGAACAATGCGTCTACCCTATTTGCTTTCTTTATCTATCCATCTACCCCTTCTTTCATTGCGCTATCCAACCATTACTGTTCAACCATGCATCGACCCACCATTTTATTTTTTCATCCCATCCATCCACCAAACCAGTAAACTATGCATTGATCTACCATTTGCTTTTTTCATCTCTGCATCCCCATCCATCCTTCTTCTTCTTCTTCTTCTTCTTCTTCTTCTTCTTCTTCTTCTTCTTTTCCTTTCGGCTGTTCCCTTCAGGGGTCACCACAGCAAATGATCTGCCTCCATCTCACCCTGTCCTCTGCATCTTCTACTCTTACTCCAACGACCTTCATGTCCACCTTCACCACATCCATAAATCTTCTCATTGGTCTTCCTCTAGGCCTTCTGCCTGGTAGTTCCAACCTCAGCATCCTACTACCAATATATTCACTATCCCTCCTCTGTACATGTCCAAACCATCTCAATCTAGCCTCTCTGACTTTGTCTCCAAAACATCTTACATGTGCTGTCCCTCTGATGTACTCATTCCTGATCATATCCATCCTCGTTACTCCCAAAGAGAACCTCAACATTTTCATCTCTGCTACCTCCAGCTCTGCCTCCTGTCTTTCCCCCAGCGCCACTGTTTCTAACCCATACAACATCGCTGGCCTCAACACCGTCTTGTACACTTTTCCCTTCATTCTTGCCGATACTCTCCTATCACACATCACACCGGACACTTTTCCCCAACCATTCCAACCTGCCTGCACACGCTTCTTCACCTCTTTTCCACACTCTCCATTGCTCTCAATTGTTGAGCCTAAGTACTTAAAATCCTCCACCTTCTTTATCTCTGCTCCCTGTAACCTCACCGTTCCTCTTGGGTCCTTGACGTTCACACACATGTATTCTGTCTTACTGAGACTAACCTTCATTCCCCTCCTTTCCAGGGCATACCTCCACCTCTCTAGATTTTCCTCCACTTGTTCTCTGCTCTCATTACAGATCACAATTTCATCTCCAAACATCACAGTCCATTGGCATTCTTGTCTAACCTCGTCTGTCAGCCTGTCCATCACCATAGCAAACAAGAAGGGGCTGAGAGCTGACCCTTGATGCAGTCCCACCTCCAGCTTGAACTCTTCTGTCACACCGACAGCACACCTCACCACTGTCTTACATCTCTCATACATGTCCTGCACCACTCTAACATACTTCTCTGCCACTCCAGGGTGCCGAGAGAAGAACTGTGGTATTGCATGAGGGTATTGCTCCTTCTGACCTTCTCTGTACTTCTCTATTAACATCCTTAAGGCAAACACTGCATCTGTGGTGCTCTTTCTTGGCATGAAACCAAACCGTTGTTCACAAATGCTGACCTCTGCCCTTAGTCTAGCTTCCACTATTCTTTCCCATAACTTCATTGTATGGCTCATCAACTTATCCCCATCCATCCTATTAAACCAAATTGCCTCATGGATCCATCCACACATTGACACCAATTGTTTTTGACATCCATCCATCTCATTATTCATCCATGCAAATATTTCTCTACGGCTATGTACATTTGTGTTAACTCTTTCCGTCGTATGATGTGTTTTGATGTCCTGTCTTCCAGATGTATTCCACAATCTATGATACACTGTGTACACATTTATTTACAGCTACATTAAAATGTACATTCTGTGGGCTGAATAGTAACGCGAGCACACATCTGTTCTTCTTGAGCCAATATCATTTCCTACTGAATCGTGTAATACAGTGTTTCCCAACCCCTGTTCCGCGGCACATTAGTGTGCCGTGAGAAATCATCAGGTGTGCCGTGGAAGATTAACCAATTTCACTTAGCATGTAGTAACAGTGCTGTTCTGCTAGAGGGCAGTATCATTTTTGTGCCGTGGTGTGCCTCGTGATTTTTCTAATGTAAAAGGTGTGCCTTGGCCCAAAAAGGTCGGGAAACACTGGTGTAATACATCATGCTTCCTCCTTGACTATGAGGGAAAGGGTTAATCCCACCAACTGCTTCCTCCATTCTACCACACAATCATTCCTTCATCAATCCAATCAATCATCTGCTTTAATCCTAATTCCACCCATCGGTTCATGTTTTCATCCATCCATCCATCCATGCATCTATCCATGCATCTATCCATGCATCTATCCATGCATCCATCAATCCCCTGTTTCCATGCTTTTGTTTTCTTACTTTGGGTGTTTGTTGAACATGACAGGCAGGAACTCATCCACAGGCAGCATGCGGCTGAAAGGTTGAGCTGCGAGAAGCTTGTGAGCGCCGTTCAGAGAGAGAGCGTATGCCAGTGTCCAATACGAATAATCAGCTTCCACCAGGTTATTTACTCCAGCCACAGAGAGCTCAGGCTGCACCACCTGCATACGCTTTCGTCCCACATAGCTGCTCGTTCAAACACAAACACACACACACACACACACACACACACACACACACACACAATTTACCAGTAAAAAGTTTAATACTCTCATAAAGGGTCTGTGAGTGTGCGTGTGAGTGTGCGTGAGCATGTGTGAGTGTGAGAGTGTATGTATGTGTATGGTTGTGTCTGTGTGTGAGAGAGTTTGTGTGTGTGCGTGTGTGTCTGTGAGAATGTGTGTGTATAAGAGAGTGTGTGTGTGTGTGTGTGAGAGAGTGTTTGTGAGAGTGTGTGTGTATGAGAGAGAGAGTGTGTGTGTGTGTGTGTGTGTGTGTGTGTGTGTGTCTGTGTGAGAGAGTGTTTGTGAGAGTGTGTGGGTGTGAGTCTGTGTGTCTTACATGAGGTCCCAGCCCAGTTGAACCTTCTTCACGTCCTCCATAATTGTTTGTAATCTCCTCTTAAACCTCGGCTCAAATCTCACATCATCTTCCAGAACCAGCACACGTTGCAGACCTCTTTCTGCCATCTACACACACACACACACACACACACACACACACACACACACACACACACACACACACACACACACCGCTCCTTTAAAGTTGTTCTATTTGCAAGAGTCAGCTCGATGAGAGATCTGTAGTCTGGCTGTGGCAAGGTAAACCCTGAACAGTTCACTCCACCAGAGAACCAACATACACACACACACACACACACACACACACACATACACACACACACACACACACACACACACACACACACACACACA
>CM045749.1:5884228-5886728 GCA_024760905.1 Plotosus lineatus
TAGTTCAACAGTTTCTCTGAGAGAAGCTAAACCAGGATGTCAATAAAATGATAAAACAGATTAGAAATCGCACCACTATTTACTCATTTATATGAAATAGTATCATATTTAATCACGTGTTCCACTCAAGGTTTGATGGTAAACTCATTACCACATAATGGACGTTTATAGCCCTCGGCTGTTTTTATTGAGCGCTGATACATACATTGCACTACAGGTACACAACATACATACATCAGACAATCAACATATATACAAACAACATGTACACACCAGGGACACAACAACATACACAACATACACTTCCCTCCATAATTATTGGTTAAGATGTGTTCATCAGCTTCTAATAAATTTAACTTGAGCTTCTAATAACTTTTTTCTAAGTGATATGGAACCCTAATGAAAAAAAGAGAGAAACACAACCTTAAATTCAAGTGCATTCATTCAGTGGGGAAAATATTAAGAAAGAACACGAAGAAATTATTTTACATCAAATCATGTGCACCACACTTACTATCCCCAGATGTGAATACTTTGTACAACCACCTTTTACCAACAAAACAGCACCTAATCCTCCCTTTTAATGTTTCACGAGATGTGAGAATACAGAAAGAGGATCTTGGACCGTTCCTCTTGGTACAATCTCTCCAAATCATCCAGCGACCTGGTTCTCTCCTCTGCACTCTCCTCTTCAGCTCACTCCACAGGGTTTCGGTATGGGGACTGAGATGGCCACGGGAGGAGCTTGATTCTGTGTCTGGTGACCCATTTCTTTCGGACAGACGACACCAGATTTTGATTTAAAATGTCCTGGCATTTCAAAGTGTTCATGATGCCACACAGCCGAACGAGGTTCTCAGGGCCTCTGGAAGAGAAGCAGCCCCACAACATCATCGATCCTCCCCCAAACTTCATAGTGGGCATGAGGTGCTTTTCTGCGTCGACATCTTTTGTGTTCCGCCAGACCCATTTAGTGTTTGTTGCCAAAAAGCTCCATCTTGGTCTCGTCTGACCAGAGCACACGGTTCCAGTTGAAGTCTCAGTACCGCTTAGCAAACTCCAGATGTTTGCGTTTATGATGGTGAGTGAGAAAAGTTTTTTCCCTGCATGCCTCCCAAACAGCTTGTTGGCATGCAGATGATGCCTGATGGTTGTTTTGGAGACTTTGTGGCCCCAAGATGCTGCCATTTCTTGCATTTATTTAACAGTGAGCTTTTAGAGAACTTTTCACTTCTCTTACCCTCCTCACTGGGCACAGTAGCAAAATAACCTCGCGTCCTCTTCCAGGCTTGTTTACCATTGTTCCGGTTGTTTTTAACTTCTTAATGATTCCTCTGACAGTAAATATGCGCAGGTGCAGGCGAGGGGTGATTTTCTTGTAGCCGTTGCCTTGTTTGTGGAGGTCGACACACATCTGCTGCACATAAACGGTGTGTTCCTTTGGGTTTCCCATGTTGACGAGTGGGATAAGAGAAATGACCGCTGTGTCACATCATATTTATTCTACAGGGAAGCAGGAAGTGATTAATTACTAATCAGATTTTCCTAGCTACTCTGATGAACTTTGTAAACTACTGTAGAAATGACAACTACTTCAATTACAGTTATTTCCTAGGAATTGTTAGGGGTGCCAATAATTGTGGAACAGGTGATTTTTATGAAAAATAATTATTTTTTGAGTCATGCATTTCCCCCCTTAATATTCACTTGAGTTGAACAGCACATTTTTCTACAATTTTCAATGTGAGAGCAATAAAAATGTAAATTTTTTTTAAGGCTTTTAACACATCTGAACCAGGGGTGCCAATACTTATGAATGGCAGTGTACATTGTAGAGGTACACCAGCAGGTACACAACAGGTTCATCAGTCACCAGGCTATTAGAGGATTAAAAAAGACAAACAGCTATTCACCCCAACATTTACACCCACAGACAATGTAGTGTAAAACATTGACCGAGCGGGCAGTGATGGCCGGGTGCTGGACGAACGATTGCAAGGACTGGGGTTCACGCCCCACTATAAACAACTCGTCATTGTTATCCACCCAGTGCAGCTAACTGGGTTATCAACGGCCGGCCGTGTCTCTCACTGTCTGTGGTGAGAGGTTCATGTAAAAGATCCTTTGCTGTCCTTCAGAAAATGAATGAATGAAAAACTGGCACCAGGTATCGGATATATAGGAACATATGATGATCATAGATGAGCAGAGATTGACTTTTAAACATGCCTCTAAGTGTGTACATATATGCGTGCAAAGCAAAGCAAAGCAAAGCAGACTACGTTTTTATATTTATTAGCAAATTTATTAGCATTAGTTTCTCATTAGTGGAACAAGACTGGAGGAGAGAAAGTGCCTGCTGAGATTCTGGAACTCGCTCCTTCTCTCTGAAGTTTACTGGAGCCTGACTATGAAGTACCCTGAAGCGCTCGTCCTTTCTCCACATCTGGATACCATATGACATATACATGCATGCATACACTCATGCACATGCACACAC